>JAZGLO010006666.1:545000-621878 GCA_036873155.1 Biomphalaria sudanica
ACTAAGTCTGTCTTTGTTAACGTCTTTGGTTTGCATTTACACATTTTTATAGCTAAAATGTTTTATTAAATGTATAGACTAAAAATAATTGATAAAAAATGCTAGCAGTTTTAAATAAAAACAATTTCATACAGTCAAAATTATATAACAAGCTTCAGCAAGACTTTAAAGTTTGCTTAAACTAAATCTGTAATATTAAGAGTTCATTTCGTGACCTCAGTCTGTTTTTGACCATTTTCGTGGATGAAAATGCTTGCTCGCATCGGTAACTGTCATAAGTACGGGCACATTGTAAAATGTTAACATGACAAAGATCGTCTAAAATTAATCATTCATATGTATTTGGTATTAAGGAAAATTCATGAAATTCCAATATCAGTACCAAATTTGTTTTCAGATTTATAAGTTGAAGCAATCTTCCGAAGGTTTTGTTCAGTAAGTGACTTAAACCAAATATATTGAAATTACCATTATTTTTTTTTTAATAACAAAAGCTTAAATAGGTAACATCAAAAATGTCTAACGCGTCTTTAATCGAGATTCTGGGTCTGATTGTACATACGTTCCAAACATGTCGGCCGATTTGGGCGTCGATTTGGGCATCATTATAGCTGGTCAATTAAATTCCTGTTGAACTTTTTTTTCTATAAGCCGGTTGTTTACCCCTAAAGGCCGCTTCTGGTTAAGGCAATTCAATTGGTAATAACTAATACTGAATAACGCTTTTGTTTTTAAATTAATGTTTTTCATAGCATATATCCATCGCTCTGCCTAGACCTAACATCAACTGCAGTTCCGTAGGATCTGACCGAGAGGGGAAGAATCTCTTCCTGGTGGACACTGTTTATTATCTCATGTTTGTTGGCCTCCTTCAGTCGTAGGACGACTAAGGTGCTTATGGATCACTTTTTCATGTGGCTGTGGAGCCCTGTTTTGGAGAGACACTCCCTCCATATATATTGCAGGTTAAGCTGGCTTTCGCTTTGCTGGTAGAGGAGCCGGCCATTTTTTTTTTCGTATGGCACGCTTTTCTTCTACAGCCGAGGCCCATGTGTTTTTTTTTTCGTATGGCACGCTTTTCTTCTACAGCCGAGGCCCATGTTTTTTTTTTCGTATGGCACGCTTTTCTTCTACAGCCGAGGCCCATGTGTTTTTTTTTTCGTATGGCACGCTTTTCTTCTACAGCCGAGGCCCATGTTTTTTTTTTCGTATGGCACGCTTTTCTTCTACAGAAGAGGCCCATGTGGTTTTTTTTTCGTATGGCACGCTTTTCTTCTACAGCCGAGGCCCATGTTTTTTTTTTCGTATGGCACGCTTTTCTTCTACAGCCGAGGCCCATGTGTTTTTTTTTTCGTATGGCACGCTTTTCTTCTACAGCCGAGGCCCATGTTTTTTTTTTTCGTATGGCACGCTTTTCTTCTACAGCCGAGGCCCATGTGTTTTTTTTCGTATGGCACGCTTTTCTTCTACAGCCGAGGCCCATGTTTTTTTTTTCGTATGGCACGCTTTTCTTCTACAGCCGAGGCCCATGTGTTTTTTTTTTCGTATGGCACGCTTTTCTTCTACAGCCGAGGCCCATGTTTTTTTTTTCGTATGGCACGCTTTTCTTCTACAGCCGAGGCCCATGTGTTTTTTTTTTTCGTATGGCACGCTTTTCTTCTACAGCCGAGGCCCATGTTTTTTTTTTTCGTATGGCACGCTTTTCTTCTACAGCCGAGGCCCATGTTTTTTTTTTCGTATGGCACGCTTTTCTTCTACAGCCGAGGCCCATGTTTTTTTTTTTCGTATGGCACGCTTTTCTTCTACAGCCGAGGCCCATGTTTTTTTTTTCGTATGGCACGCTTTTCTTCTACAGCCGAGGCCCATGTTTTTTTTTTCGTATGGCACGCTTTTCTTCTACAGCCGAGGCCCATGTTTTTTTTCAATGTCCATAGCTTTCTTGGTCACCATCTCTCTCCGCGTAATGCGCTCAAGGGCTATGTCTTCCCAATGGTATATATCTCAGTATCTTGTGTAAGTTTCCCTTTCAGACCTTGTGATCTATAAGGCAGATGAAAAGGTTAACGAGGGTGTCACGTGACCAGCACAACGACCAAAAAAAATGCCTTTACTTTTCCCAAACTGGTGTCAGGTACCCATTAGAGCTGGATGGACTTGGAGGCGGCCTGTATCTTATGTACTATCGGAGCAAGGTAGCTACTCGCTTCACATCACAAAGTCAGAAGCAACGCCGACGCCTGTGAGAACGAGAGATGCAGACGGAGAACGCTAATTCCGGACGCACAGGGAACAGCATGAATATTTTCAACATTGTTTCCAAAACGAGGCAAGCTTCAAAGCGAGCATAAGCGTATTTTGTTGAGGTTACCTGGTGCGAAACAAGAAGTAGGGGATGTATCGCAATGTCCATTTGTCTTGTTTTCAACTTCCATTGATGTCAGTATCTATTAATTATCGATCCACGCGAGCTTCAGATCAACACCGGATCCAGGATTCAGACACCAGCTGATCGTTAAAGCCTGCTTAATTAAAGGATTGTTCCAAGGACCCTGGAGTCTGTAGCTCACGGGCAAACTTTAGAAATAAAAATAAAAGTTTGGCTGGTGATTCAATTTGTTCAGACTAGGTCTATAGCTATTTCTCACCCTCCCTCTCTCTCTCTTTTTCTCACGTTTATTAGCTCAGGCTATGTCCCCCCCCCAATTCTCTCCCCCTCTCTCTCCTTAGCAAATCCTGTCACACATTGTATGTGTGGTATCTAAGGCTTGCCTTGTATTATTATACTTACTCGAATGAGGAGCTTAAATCCAAAAGTAATTCATAACCTTACATTACAAAATATTGCCCGCGCATTATAATTTTTACAAGTATAATTTTCACGTCTGCAATTAACATGCGTGCTGTGTTAGAGACTATTATAAAAAAATGCAGGCATAACA
This sequence comes from Biomphalaria sudanica, assembly GCA_036873155.1. Taxonomy (NCBI): domain Eukaryota; kingdom Metazoa; phylum Mollusca; class Gastropoda; family Planorbidae; genus Biomphalaria; species Biomphalaria sudanica. The sequence continues at coordinate 547,940 of JAZGLO010006666.1, forward strand.
ACTTCCTGTGTAGAAAAAAGAGTTTGGGTAAGAGAGTATCTCGGTAACACGCTTTTAATGAATGCACGTGAGAATGTCATGTAAGAAGATATTTCTCTCCCTTTTCGAAAGGAACACATTATACTTTGAATAGCAGAACCAGGGCCGGATTTAAGTATGTAGAGGCCCTGAGACAGGATTTTGTGGAGGCCCCTACTCTTTTTCGAAAGCTTCAATAAAAATTCATTTATGAATAATAATACTTATATCTTAAAGAATATGTCAGTTGTTAAGAGTATCAAAAAAACTAAAACAAATTAATTCCACTTATGTTATTCATGGCAAACCAGTAACACAGACTAAAAACGCAAAATATCTAGGTGTTATAATAAATGAAAAACTGCCATGGAATCCACATATTGATGAAACTATAAAAAAAAATCCAATAAAGCATTAGGGTTTATTAAAATAATTTTCTATAAATCAAATAAGAACATAAAACTAAAATGTTATTTAACCTTGGTTAGGCCAATAATAGAATATGCATCCACCGTTTGGGACCCCTCAACTCAAGAAAACATTAAGAAACTGGAACAAACACAAAATAGAGCAGTGAGATTCATAACAAACGAATATTCACATTTGACTAGAGTAACACCATTAGTAAAATCACTAAATTTAGAAAGCCTTCAGGACAGAAGACTCAAAAGTAAAGTAGCAATTATATATAAAACACTGAACCATAATCTTCAAATACAAAAACAAAATTTAATAAAATACTCTGAAAGACACAAAAATAAAGGCAAATTCCTCGTCCCATATGCTAGGACAAATTTGTACAAATACTCCTTCTTCCCTAGTGCTATTAGAGCATGGAATGGGTTGCCTGAGCTAGCCAGGAAAACCAGTGACTTGGCAGAATTTAAGTCATTTGTTAATTTGCATGACTAAATGCATGACGCGTAGGACGTAATCATCTTCTTTTTTGAAGTAACGTCTGTATTATATAAGATATAAGATGAAGCGAGATATTTCTCTCCCTTTTCGAAAGGAACACATTATACTTTGAATAGCAGAACCAGGGCCGGATTTAAGTATGTAGAGGCCCTGAGACAGGATTTTGTGGACCCCCCCCCCCACTCCGTTGCCATCCCCTAGCCGTTCTGAAGGAGGTTTGGGCTCGGATATCAAAATATTTCATTCTGAAGGAACATCCGAAACAAGTAAAGCAAGCAAGCACTTCCAACATTCTGTACACCGGATACACCATTAAGTTAGCTATTTATAATCGGGAATCTCCAATATAGCTTTAAAAATATGATAGACTGGTGAATGGGGTTGTTGCGTTGTACTTCCAAGTCACGTGGTAGTGTTGTTTACATTAATGGCCTCATTACGTTCACTGGAATTTGAGTATGAAAATAGTCTAGATCTAGGCATCTTTAAGTAATCAAAAGTAGGTTACAATAATTCACTAACAGATAGGATTATTTAGTAGATCTACAAGATCTAGGCTAGTACTAGATCTACATCTACATTGCTATTATTGACATGTGTAAGACCTTAACCACGTGAATTTTTTAAAGTAGGTCAGAGATACCGGAACAACCTCATTCGACCGAGATCAATCGTTGGCAGTTGGCATGAACACTAACCTGCTACGTCACAACCTATGGGCAGTTTGAACCAATCGCTCGTTGCCACGTCACGTGTCTGTACGACGTGGCAACGAGCTATTTGGACTAAACTGCCCACATGATGTGAAGTTGCTGGTCAGTGTTCAGGCGTTCTATAATGAATGGTCTCGATTCGACACACTCAGTAATCCGACGCAGCGTATAATTTAGAAAGTAGGTAGGCTTGAATTGTAATTTAGTACAATATGTGAACGCTGAAATCAAACGTTTTGTTTGTCTTTTATCTATAAATTTGTCTCTAAACATCTTTTATTTATTTTATACCCTTGAACATCTAGGGAAATACCTTATACCATCATACATTGAATTTTATTGACATATACGTTTAAAAAATGTAATCTTTGGAAATCCAACGTTTTGGTAATCCGACACTCCTCTGGTCCAGTAACCGTCGAATTAACAAGAGTCCACTGTAGACAAAAGTATTTAAAATCTAAGATACGGGGACATATTCCAAAAGTAAGACATTTTTTATGGAAAAAAAAAAAAAAAAAAGGGGGGGGGGGGTAATTCAGTGACCACTTACAACTGGTAGGTGTCAGAAATGAGAAGTCCCGACCTTGGCTTAGATCTGATACTAAAGTCGAACTAAGCAAATGTCAGGACACTACAAGTAGAGTGGTTCTACACACTGAATTGGAGTAACTGTGGGGGCGATGGTTTCCCCAACGCTGGTAAGACTTAGCGGTTTCTTAGTTGGTTCTAATGCACATGCGTGTATTTATGTGTGCGGTATGCCATTGTTATGTGTATAGGCGCTTATATGCGTGTGTGTTTGTATGTGTATTTTTTTAAACTCGTGAATGTTCTAATTGAATCAGTAAAAGAACAAAACCACATGTTCTGCTTGTTTACATAACGACGATATTGTCACTTTCGTTGAACTTTTGCGTCATCAGTTTTTGTGTGACCGAAAGCTTCTGGTCTAGAGATTATTTTCTTTAATTTAGACCAGTATTGTAACCTGACGCCGGATGTTGTTTTATGTCGAGGTTACTGTCAGTGACGTCGCTACGAGAGGTTGCAGGCAGAGCCGGTCCTACAGATTGCAGGGCCCTATGCAAAACAGATTGCGCGGGCCCTAGTCTGGGTAGGGATTATGATAATAAGTGAAAAATAAGTGAAGATTTAAACAAAAACAAAAAACTTCGTCTTTGCATTTCATTCATACTTTACTGAGTACAAAATCACGGTCAAATTAACTTTACAAACCATCTACAATTGTAGGCATAGTTTTCCAATAAAAAGCTAATGAAAATTCGGATCTGCCTTTTAGATTTATTATCGACTTTTGATTTTTTTTTTAAGAGATCAAGATATAGCTGGAGTAGAAGAACTTGACTGTGCAATCTCGCTGGAAAGACTCCTTTCAATATTGAATCATTACAAGAAATAAATAGAATGAGACATTATAGACCAGGGGTTCTCAGCCTGTGGGTCGCGACCCCTTGAGGGGTCAATTGACGATTTGTCAGAGGTCGTATAAGACCATCGAAAATATGGATTGTATTTTTTCTATTCTTCTATTGCTGTGTGTGTGGGGGGGGGGAGGGGGGTCGCGGCAGGGTTGGGGATTGTAAAAAGGGGTCGCAGAGCTTAAAAGGTTGAGAACCGCTGCTATAGACCATCATTAGCTTCCTATAGAAGTAATCGATTTTTTAAAACTTTTTTTTAATGTTACCTGTGCGTTTTTTTTAATCATGTTATATTCAAAATACCTTTGATCGACTAAGATCAAAGCCAAAAAACTGGCCTGGGGTATTATGAAAATAAATTGCAAAGGAACTTAGTTGATTAGAGAATCTGTTCTACACTAACCTTCAGTTACGTAACTGATACTTACTAATGTACACCACAATACACCTGACAGATCAACATCTAGTAGCTGTATGTTTTGCAATAACTACTTCTGTTTAACACTGGGTTTTTCCTTAATTCTTCTCAAGCCTGGGGCCAGCCTTGACATTACCAACGTAGCACTGTGTCAGGGCAGACGACTGGCTGCACCACTAGCGGTCATTCTGGACTATTTTTATGTATTTGCTGTCGAAACGGGCTTGAAAGCGGACCTGACATAGCTGCCCATCTGGCGACAGAGTCAGAACGTCTGATACTTTACGTCTGCGACGAGAAAAAAAAATTCTTTGAAAGTTGTGTCGCCGTCGTCTTCTAACCTCGTTCTTCTCCCCCCCCCCCCCCACCCTTCACCCTCTTTTCTCTGTTTCTACACAGACAGTTAACCAACTGAAGACGTCTGCGTGGAGGCGCTTATTAAGTGCTGGTCTGATGCCGGATAAACAGCTCCAGGCTCTCGTAAGCTCTCTTAATCTCCCCCCCCCTTCCGCCGTATTCCTTGACCATAACAGCTGACGTAATCTTATTTACAACAGATCGTCCCAGTTAAGCAAGGAGTCTCTCTAGTAGTACAGCGATTCAGAACCTTAATCTCGCAGTTCTATTTGTAATTTCATCTTGTTATAATGAAAAAAGTACCTCTTTCAGACCTTGCGATCTATAGAGCAGATGTTGTAAAGGTCATCTGTTTCTATGGCCGACGGTATAACGAGGTTGTCGTGTGGCCAGTAAAACGACCAAACGCGTTTACCTTCCCTGCCTATTTCAGATAGAGATGGGTGGACTCAGAGGCGCCTTAAAATTCCCTTACTAACTAATGTCACGTACTTAGACTTGGGTGGACACGTAGGCGACATTAAAGTCCCGAAATTAAAAATCTCAGTCGTCAACGAGATTTGAACCCTTGATGTCATTCCATCTTTCGGCTTTTTTCATTCAACACGCATTGGCACTAATCTATTTTCACACTATGATGCGCACCGACAGTTACAGTCTTCTTTAATAAAAATGAATAATAGACCATAAAAAAACTGAAATAACCAGATTGGTGTCTTTTACATAGACATCAAATAAATGTATATGGTCTTTTAAGACCCTACAAGCTTTGTGCACAAATCGTAGGGAGTTTATTTGTGCAACAACAAAATATAGGAAAGCAGAAAGGTGCGTGACGGGCTGCATACGGCCTCGTGTAATCGCCATAGCTGAATAAAAAACGGAAGCAACTATAATTAGGAAGCACAGACCTATAAATATATTTCTATGTCTAGGCCTGGAAGTAACTAAAAATAAAAATATGAAAGGGAAAAAAAAAAGAATCAATACAAACAAAGAACGGAAATTAATAGAAGATTGATGACTAGCAGTGGCGTAGCTAGGAATTCGCCATTATTTGGGGGCCCGGGGAGGGGGCTTGACCTTTTTTTTTTCTTTTGGGGGGGGGCTTCATTTTTGCATTTGGCGTACTATTTAATGTAAAAAGCACTCATTTGGGCGCCCTCCTCAAGTGGGGATCCGGAGGGGGACGAATTCTCCCACCCTAGCTACGCCTCTGAAGACAAGTGTAGTACACTTTGAACTTATGTAAGTTTTTTTTTCTTTCTGTGGGAGTACTGGAAGGGGAAGGGAGGAATTCGATGCAGCCTATGCGGGTGTCATTGGTTTTTTTTTATGGTCTCTGAATATTTTTTGTTCAATACAAGTCAGGGTTACATCTTCTCTTTTTTATTTTGGCCCGATGTTGTTCTATGTCAGTTCTAATCTTTGAGTTTCAATCTAACTTTAGAAACATACAAAGGAATTTTTTTTGCAAAAATACTAAAAATCTTTGTCATATCTCGCAATATTTCAAGGTTCAACTTCTTTTTTCTATAAAAAAAAAACCTTCTTCGTTCTTCAGAATTAATTAATTATCACTAATTGATTAACTAATTGGTTAATTTTAAGCGGCCCCCCGATAAAAGGCGATATTAGTTTAGTGTGGCCTGTCTGTCCGTCCGTCCGTATGTCCGTCCCGTTTAGATCTCAGAAACTAGAAGAGAAAATGAACATCGGACATCATGATATTTTATATCATTCAAAGTTCTGAGGCAACGGCTTTTTTTTTTCTTTTCTGAAAGCGAAAAATCTTAATTTTTTAAATCAATTATGCAAGGAGCTATTTTTTTCATAATAATACACCATTTTCACAACTATTCACTAATAGTAACAAACATTGGAGGCTTTTTAGTAAGGGAGATTTATATATATATTATTTATATTTATATAATAGTTTTAAAATTTTTGGGCAAAAAATATTTTTTTTTACAATTGTTTTGCTAAGTTTTGTAAGTTCTGTCATATAAATACTACATTTACAAAAAAATAATATTATTTTTTTAAAAAGAAAAAACTATTTACTATGCAAATAAGTAGGACATAATTTAAAACAACAATTAATAAGTAGTTTTTCATATTATCACGTGAACTGCAAAGTGCAATATTCACTCTAAAACAACATGAGCTTCAATAAACCCAATGATTTTATTAGTCTCTATTTATGTGCTTTACTCCAGCCACTTGTTCTCTAAACTGACCTCCATGTTCACTCAAGGTCCACTGGTCATTTCATACACAGGCACACACACTGCACTACCAGACACTCAAAACACATACACTTACTATCACACACATCCCCGTAAAACACAAAACTAAAGGAATGTTATATTTTTTATTTTTATTTTTTACGAAATATTTTTTTCTTGAGGCTTTAAATAAGAGACTGACCCTTTACAAAACAATTAGATCAATTAGATACTCATTATAAGACAAAGTTAGGCCAGGTTCACATCTAACTTCACATTCACTTTCAACAATCCTTTGGTCTGCTGGACCGCTGGGGCACCACACAGGATCTGTCAACCTTCTTTCTCCATTTTTCTCTGTCATTTGCCTTTGATAGAATTTCATTATGATGTTCTTTCTAAAAATATTGAAACCTGCCTTTTTCCTGCCTGGGTGGACTACTTCGGGGCCCGATTTTGAGTTTGTGTTTCCACACAAACTGTCTTTGTAAGCTTGTTTTTTTTTTATTATTGATTCGTGTATTGTCATCGACTATGTGTAATTGTGCATAATTTCAGCTTGATCTGAGAATGGGAAGTGGGAGAAATAAGGTGTACACAATTTTTACGAGACAGACAGACAGACAGAGTGAGTTGATATAATATTAGTATAATGTAGCAATATAAGCTTTGCCAAAAAATGTCTCCCATCTCTCTAAAAAAACTAAAATCAAATAAAAAAAAATACCCAGGAAGATTCACTAGCTGAACTTTTTCCACCCCGTGCATCAAAACAGACTATAATACATAAAGAAAAAAATGTTGAATTATGTTTTAGTTAAATTTAGTTTTTATCTGAAAATGTCTTCGAGTACAGAGATCCAAGAAGATGTATATCAGTCGTGGCTACATAGACCCATGTGTAACCAATATATTTTGTCACGTCTCAAGCGAACAAGTGGGATTTAATTTTGCTATTTGGTACACTAAATAATTATTAAGTTTCAACTTGATTCGAGAATACTTAAGAATTTAATTCCCTTGTTGGTATCAAATAAAATAATGACCAGTAATTATTTGACTAATTGCTTTTTTTTTAAAATATAGATTCATGTCTTGTCCATTTCAATGAACATTTGTGCGTTGTTTCAATGGACCTCATTCACCAATCGTAAACAAACAACATTTAGCCACGTGGTTCTCTATCTCTTCTATATAATTTACGATCTAATGTTTAATTCATGATAGTTGTCACGTGACCGTCTTTTTTCCGTTGTTTTATCCATAAGATCACGTTACTAAATGTTGTTTGTTTACGATTGGTGAATGAGGTTCATTTGAGAATGTTTGTTGGAGAAATAACGTGTTCACACTTTTTACCAGACTTGATATAAGCTTTTTAGTTTTAAAAAATGAGAACATCCAAGCTATCTGGTTGAGTCTATGTCCACCTTTAAAGATTTGTTTACATCAAGTGACCATGTTTAAAATTCCAAGAGCCTACTCGACCTAGATAAACCACTTTCTAGTCAATTGAATGTACTAAGTGACACTTTAACACTACTTCTAGCTTCTGACTGACCACTCAACAGCTTCTGTACATACCTTCTCTCAGTTTTCGTTAATCGTCTGTATCCCAACCTCCACCACCCCTCCCTTTCCATATCTTCAATCGTCTGCCCACTCATTCTCCATGCTAGAGGGCAAGGGTCATATCAAAAGTAATTGTAGCAAGCCTCTAGTAAGCTCTTATAGATGCATACCGTAATGCGCTAAAAATAGTAACGTTGATTATCAAGAGGAGATAACTCACAGCTCTTTCAAGATAACGTCTGTACCAAACTTTATCTAGATCTCTATCCAAAATATTACCACTGACCACTAAATATAGCCCAATCACCTAGTAATAGGTAGATTCACCCAGACTGACGCATACAGGACATAGATCTAGTAATTAATTGATAACGTACGTATAATATGCATGCTTGTTTTTTAATCCAGGTCTCATTATGCATAGATTATAATGCTTCAATGTAATAATGATATATAAGATAATACACCCTAGATATAATTCATGTCTGTGGTGGCTATGCAATTAAAAATAAACTAAATAGAATACGGAACCAACGACAGGGGGGGGGGGGCCTCGACTTCGACTCCTTATGGCGACTAGGATTCATCGCCTGGATACCCTAATGTTTACAGACATCTTAGAGATGATCGCATTGAACAGTGGCGTCACGATGGTAGCTGCGGGGTTACCGCCCGCACTGGGTGACACACATTAGGAATTTATTCTTAAGTGGAAATAAATTCGTAACATGTTTGATAAGAGTTGACAGTATTTCAATAATAATTATTGCTTGTAATATACAAATATTTTGGTAAGAGGTTATTGTCAAGTAAAGTGACATCATTAGCCAACAGCACTGTGTGACACCAACCCCAATCGACGCCTCTGCCACTGAGCATGCTACACGAGCGTGGAGTTGCGGTGTACAGTAATAATGATCATTGTTATAATTATCATATTACATTGTATACACACGACGCCCTGGGCTGTGCTGCCAAAGCTGATTTTTTTTAGCTAGTGTCGTCTTCTTGCGAGTCACATTAGGTACATCTGGAGTACATCTTTTATACCTTGATAAAGATTAGTGTGCTAAGTCAGCATAAAATAGAGGGTATACAATGAATACGGAGGAGCGGTGGCTGAGAGGCAAGGCGCTTGGCTTCCGAGTCGTGGGTCCAGGGATTTTTAACTTCGGGATCCTTGGGCGCCCCTGAGTCCACCCAGCTCTAATGGGTACTTGACATTAGTTGGGGAAAAAGTAAAGGCGGTTGGTCGTTGTATTGGCCACATGACACCCTTGTTAACCGCGGGCCACAGAAACAGATGATCTTTAGCATCGTCTGCCCTATGGATCGCAAGGTCTGAAAGGAAAAGGACACAAATGTGAATACATCCAGGCCACTGGAGTATCATTATCTGTCTCTATGTCTGGATCCGGTGTGTCGGTTTGTTCTTACACGAAAGAATGGACCAGCCTCTCTCCTAATATTCTGCTCGGGGTCAGCTGCTTGCAAAAATGTTTGTTTGTAAAAAATGTTTGTTTGTAAAAAATGTTTTACATATTTTAGATGTTCCTTCAGATTTGAGGAATTTCATCCTAGCCCAAACATCCCACAAGACGACCTTTCTTTGGAAACATAACTAGATCTAGAACATTAAGATGTTGAATTCGCCAAAATGATGGATCATTTTTTTCTCGTTTAGACAAAATAAAAGCGCTTGTGTTTATTTTTTTATAGGGAAACATTACATTTGTAATTCGCTTTATGATTTTACACCTCTTCCATATATTTTTAAGCAAGATTCTCATTTATAGTTTATATGCACTTGCATACGTTTAAATCAATAATTTCTTTAATGGCAATGTCTTATGACGCTTTAAAATATGTAATCATCCTTATAGCAGGTTCGACATGACCTAACAAAATACAAATCTAACTTTTTATGACAGTATATTGTAGCTATTTTTAAAACTCGTCCAATTGGCGCGAACATATAATTAGAAGTCACATATCTGAATAAACTCAGAAATTTAGTTAACTCTATATATAGAGTTTCCCATTCCTATCAATTAAATGTAGTAAATTCAGGAGTTTAGTCAACTCAAGAATACATACAATTAGCGAGTTTAAGTGTTTAGATTGTTTACACAGTGTTTAAGAATTCATTACATTATAACAAAGCTTATATCAACTCACTCTGTCTGTCTGTATGTCTGTCTGTCTGTTAAAAATTTGTACACGTGATTTCCCCCACACCCAATCTCGAATGAAGCTTAAATTTTGCACAATTATTTCTTGTACCTGACTACACAATTAAAACTTAAGAAAACATTAAGAAACTGGAACAAACACAAAATAGAGCAGTGAGATTCATAACAAACGAATATTCACATTTGACTAGGGTAACACCATTAGTAAAATCACTAAATTTAGAAAGCCTTCAGGACAGAAGACTCAAAAGTAAAGTAGCAATTATACATAAAACACTGAACCATAATCTTCAAATACAAAAACAAAATTTAATAAAATACTCTGAAAGACACAAAAATAAAGGCACATTCCTCGTCCCATATGCTAGGACAAATTTGTACAAATACTCCTTCTTCCCTAGTGCTATTAGAGCATGGAATGGGTTGCCTGAGCTAGCCAGAAAAACCAGTGACTTGGCAGAATTTAAGTCATTGGTTAATATGCATGACTAAATGCATGACGCGTAGGACGTAATCATCTTCTTTTTTGAAGTAACGTCTGTATTATATAAGAAGATAAGATACACAAGAATCAATTTAAAAAAGAAATTGGTTTATTAACTTTTGGTAATAAATTATTTTATAAAGTATGTCGAACAAGGGAAAGAAATTGTAATTGACTGAAGTTCTGGTATAAGCTGAATTAGTCCCCTTTGTAGATCATCGTCTGAGTCTTAGTGAACACAAACCTGAAAAATAGGACGAGACTATAGAAACAATAGATACCTATACAATTTTCCATGTTCATAAGCTTTCCACTATTAGACTGGTTACGCCTAATATAAGCTTTGTTTTTAAACGAATTTTTAAAATTATTTTCTTGTTTTTGCTTACATATTTACTTTTATTCAACTTCGCCATAAATGCCCTAGTAATATGAGCCAATAGGTTGAATAAAACCCAGGGGCCCTTGACAGTTTTCCATCACAAACTCATAAGGGACCTTCTGTTGTCCGTCTCTTAGGCTGACCGATGGTCGCCTTCTGGCAATTGTTGGTGTTTTGTGAGTCATATGATAATGGTTTGTGCAAATACCGTAGAGACGATTGGGCCGTCAAGCTATTACCATCCGGAGGTCCGGTATTTCCCATTTGCCAAGAGGAAGAGGGCGACTTTGTACCGATGAGGGGGCGGGGGGGGGGAGGGAGGATGTGGTGGATGACGCTAACGCGGGTATAAAAACATTGTTTACATGTCCTTGTTTTTATGTCCTCCTAATATTTGTGTTATATACATTATGTTTGTTTACAGCGCTCTATCAATTAGATTATAATTATCATTATTTTTGTATACATGCTATTAGTACATGTTTCATATTATATTTCTTCAGTTTTGTTTTGTTTTTTTTAGTTTATATTTTCTATTTTTTCCTTTTTTCTTTCTGTCTGCTTTGAGCTTTTTTTTAAACCAATTTTTTTTTTTCGTTTGCTTGAGACCGATTCTCTTTTTATGTCTTATTACATTTCCTCTTTCTGTATTTATTCAGTAAAGAGTTAATAAATAAATAGACGCAGTGCCGGCCTTAGACCGATTTTTCCGATTGCTCCAAATGGGGCCCCGCATTTTACATTTAGCATGTCACTATTAATCATGGCTCTTGTTACGGGTTTTTAAAGATCAAGGACTTAAAGGGTTAACATATTTAGTTTATCCTACGATTGACGTAACTTTAATTAACCCACTTACTCCTGTTGCGTTTGAGTAGCTTCCAATGCATGTTCTATAATAAATACTGATATAATTAGCTAATTACTAGTAATCGTTATTATTGTAAAAAAAAATTAGAAGAGGGGCCTCGCAAGCATCCATTAGACTGATTTCTGTGGAAAGAGCTTGCATCCTTATGCGTCGAATGGCGTACAAGGGGCTCAAGTCTTTGTGTTTCTCAAAATATTACAATAAAAAAATGTTACGTTTGCCACTCAAATGGTCAGATAAGATGTTTGTGCGAGCGCCTTAAGGTCAGTCAGAGTTGTCCGGGGTGGAGCCCCGGTGGCAAAGCTTTTTTCTACATTTTTGAGCTTTAGAAACTCTTTCTCGTGGCGTCTACAACGTATAAGTTGTGTCATAACAGAAAGATTACACGTTAAATGGAATTAAATTAAGAAGGTTCAGGACATGTTGATACTAAACTATCAGAGACATTTGAAAATTTTATTTTTATAATTTGCATTTTGGAAAAGTGCCTATTTCAAACTTGTGTATCACCCCCTGGTGGGTGTCACACGGTGCGGCACAGTCCGCGGGAATCCCCTTATTTTATCTAATTTGTTTTAGAACCCTTGAATCACTCCACACAAAACCAGCATGTGTCACTGCGCATGTCTAAGTCATGCACTCATTCCGTCTTCTCTTCACAGCGTACTTCCGGATGAGGGCTATGCAGTCAAAGCTAGCGGGTCCGTCGTCTGACTATGAGAGCCAACTTCAACAGGGCTGACACCTTCCACCCCGACAGCGCTGCCCTGACAAAAGGTAAGAAGATGATTGCAATTTGACTTTAGTTATAATATTTCTTAACAAAATCTAACTCACTACAATAACACAACCTTTTAGTCTCAAGTTCTGGAGGCGTCTCTCCTAACTCAGACCAAGTAACGACAATGCCACCTTGCATCATTCTCAACCAATCGCTAACCTCTTCCCACCGTCGCCATAGAAACACACACACACACACACACACCACAACAGCCACACATTACATTTCTGTATATTTTGTTTTCTCTTGATTATTTCTTTTAGTATTTTTCCTTGGTAACATAATTCAAATAAAGAGCAGATAACTGAGGTTAAATTTATTATGAAGATCAACAAATTGGGTCGAGCGCTATGTGGACGCTATAATAGAATAAAGACTTACTTACTGGGATCATGGAATGGGTTGCCTGAGTCAGCCAGGAAAACCAATGACTTAAGACATTGGTTTACATGCATGACTAGTAGGACTTAAACATCTTCTTTTTTGAAGTAACGTCTGTATTTTATAAGATAAGATAAGATCTCTATTAGACCCTAACTGCACTTTTTAAAATTCGTAATTTTGAATGAATACAAAAATTAGCCAATTAATTAAACAATTAGTGAGGAAGGGAGGCTTGCTACAGCTAGGGAGGCTTGCTACAGCTAGGGAGGCTTGCTACAGCTAGGGAGGCTGTGTCTCTTGGACGTAGAACAAAAGATTCATTCACTAATGAATTGAATGCTCACTCCTCTCAGTGAAGAGGCTACGCTAGAGGTTATTCACTCCCTCCCTACCCCCACACAATGAGTGGCGCCTAGCTTAAGCTGTTTGGTTAGTGCAGAAATAGATCGTGAAATGTGTCATCACTGCGGGCAGAATCATTCAGAGTGACACTTATGCCTTGAGGCAATCCGGTGTTTCTACGCTCAAGGTCTGCCAACTACTACCCAGCCGGTGCAATTAACTCATTCGGTCCGCGGGACGATGTTTTCGTGGCATCGCTCTTTCGGAATGCTGGGAGACATGTCGTAATGTGGGATGAATTAGGTCTGACGAGTGGGATAAGACTCAACGAGCTTATGGGGGAGATGGGTTAAACCAGAGTTTCTCAAACAGTAGGGAGCCAGGGAGATGCGATGAGTTCACAGTTAAATCGCGCAGATCATCCATTTTTTCCCCATGAATAAAAAAAATATGTATTTACATTGTAGTTATTAATCCATATTTGAATATTAATCATGTACAAATGGCTTTGAACTGTTTATCTTATCTTATCTTATCTTATATAATACAGACGTTACTTCAAAAAAGAAGATGATTACGTCCTACGCGTCATGCATTTAGTCATGCATATTAACCAATGACTTAAATTCTGCCAAGTCACTGGTTTTTCTGGCTAGCTCAGGCAACCCATTCCATGCTCTAATAGCACTAGGGAAGAAGGAGTATTTGTACAAATTTGTCCTAGCATATGGGACGAGGAATGTGCCTTTATTTTTGTGTCTTTCAGAGTATTTTATTAAATTTTGTTTTTGTATTTGAAGATTATGGTTCAGTGTTTTATGTATAATTGCTACTTTACTTTTGAGTCTTCTGTCCTGAAGGCTTTCTAAATTTAGTGATTTTACTAATGGTGTTACCCTAGTCAAATGTGAATATTCGTTTGTTATAAATCTCACTGCTCTATTTTGTGTTTGTTCCAGTTTCTTAATGTTTTCTTGAGTTATCTTATCTTATATAATACAGACGTTACTTCAAAAAAGAAGATGATTACGTCCTACGCGTCATGCATTTAGTCATGCATATTAACCAATGACTTAAATTCTGCCAAGTCACTGGTTTTTCTGGCTAGCTCAGGCAACCCATTCCATGCTCTAATAGCACTAGGGAAGAAGGAGTATTTGTACAAATTTGTCCTAGCATATGGGACGAGGAATGTGCCTTTATTTTTGTGTCTTTCAGAGTATTTTATTAAATTTTGTTTTTGTATTTGAAGATTATGGTTCAGTGTTTTATGTATAATTGCTACTTTACTTTTGAGTCTTCTGTCCTGAAGGCTTTCTAAATTTAGTGATTTTACTAATGGTGTTACCCTAGTCAAATGTGAATATTCGTTTGTTATAAATCTCACTGCTCTATTTTGTGTTTGTTCCAGTTTCTTAATGTTTTCTTGAGTTATCTTATCTTATATAATACAGACGTTACTTCAAAAAAGAAGATGATTACGTCCTACGCGTCATGCATTTAGTCATGCATATTAACCAATGACTTAAATTCTGCCAAGTCACTGGTTTTTCTGGCTAGCTCAGGCAACCCATTCCATGCTCTAATAGCACTAGGGAAGAAGGAGTATTTGTACAAATTTGTCCTAGCATATGGGACGAGGAATGTGCCTTTATTTTTGTGTCTTTCAGAGTATTTTATTAAATTTTGTTTTTGTATTTGAAGATTATGGTTCAGTGTTTTATGTATAATTGCTACTTTACTTTTGAGTCTTCTGTCCTAAAGGCTTTCTAAATTTAGTGATTTTACTAATGGTGTTACCCTAGTCAAATGTAAATATTCGTTTGTTATGAATCTCACTGCTCTATTTTGTGTTTGTTCCAGTTTCTTAATGTTTTCTTGAGTTGAGGGGTCCCACACGGTGGATGCATATTCTATTATTGGCCTAACCAAGGTTAAATAACATTTTAGTTTTATGTTCTTATTTGATTTATAGAAATTTCTTTTAATAAACCCTAATGCTTTGTTGGATTTTTTTATAGTTTCATCAATATGTGGATTCCATGAGAGTTTTTCATTTATTATAACACCTAGGTATTTTGAGTTTTTAGTCTGTGTTACTGGTTTGCCATGAATAAGATAAGTGGAATTAATTTGTTTAATTTTTTTTGTTACTCTTAACAACTGACATTTTTCTGGGTGGAAAGACATGCTCCAATTTGATTCCCATTTCTGTAATTCATCTAATTCTCTTTGTAAAATATATGTGTCTTGTTTTGTTTTTATTGTTCTATATATTATGCAATCGTCTGCAAATAATCTGACTTTTGTTCCTGAACTAATGCAATTTGGTAAATCATTTATGTAAATTAAAAATAGTAGTGGACCCAAGACTGTTCCTTGAGGTACACCTGAGTTTACTGTTATTGGTGTTGATTTAGAGCCATTTATTATTACAGTTTGTTCTCTCCCTATCAGAAAATCTTTAATCCACTGATGCAGTGGACCGTTAATGCCGAAATATTTTAATTTTTTAAGCAAACTATGGTGGTGAACTTTGTCAAAAGCCTTGGAAAAATCTAGTAAGATAGCATCTATTTGTTCACTATAATCTAAACCTTTTGAAAAATCATCAATTAGTCCTATTAGTTGTGTTTCACATGATCTATATTTACTAAAGCCATGTTGGTATGGGGTGAGGACATTATGTTTGTCTAAGTGGTTTATGATGTTGCTACATATTATGTGTTCTAGGATTTAACATGTGATGCTGGTAAGTGATACTGGTCTGTAGTTTCCTGGGTCAGATTTTTCTCCTTTTTTAAATAGGGGGGTGACATTAGCTTCTTTCCAGTCCTTTGGTACTCTGCCCTGGTTAAGCGATGCCTGAAAGAGTATTTTGAACACTGGGGCTAGCTCATTGCTTAGTTCTTTGAGTAATCTAGCTGGAATACCATCAGGTCCAGACGCTTTATTTGGTTTGGTGTTGGCTAATAGTTTTTTAATTCCATTTTCTTGTACTACTAAATCTTCTATGTTGTCTACTTGGTTCAAATTAAGAAATATGTCTTTGTCTCCTGAGGCTGAGAATGCTGATGCAAAGTATTTGTTTAGGATGTTTGCTTTAGTTTCATTATCATTATGTATTATGTTATGTTCATCTTTTAATGGCGCTATGCCTGTTGTTTTCATTTTCTTAGACTTAATGTATGACCATAGGTTTTTGTTGTTATCTTTAGATATTACATTGTTTATGTATTCACTCTGCAGCTGTCTGCTTACTTTTTGGGTTACGTGTTTAATTTTTATATACTTTTTGTAAACTCTTTCTGCCTTGGTTTCTTTAAATTTTCTATATAGGTTTTCCTTCTGTTTACAAAGCTTCTTTAATCTATTATTAAACCAGCATTTATTTATTTTGTTTGATGTGTATTTAGTTGGTATATGATTTTCTATAATGCTTTTAAGATGGTTTTTAATGAAATTCCAGAGGTCATCGACTGGTTGGTTAATGTCTTTTTCTAATAAGAATGTTTGTTGAAAGTTTAATGCAGCTTGGTGTAGTTGTGTTAGGTTACATTTATTCCAGAGTAAGATTTTTCTTTTGGGTTTTGTATTGGCTACTGCTTTTATCTGACTGTGTATTTTTATGATCTCATGGTCTGATAGACCAGGGATAATATCATAATCAACTACTAATCCAGGTCTGTTGGTTAAGAAGAGATCTAATGTGTTGTTTAATCTAGTTGGCTTTTTAATGATTTGATCTAAACTCAGATATAATATGTAAGTCTATGGGCTTAGCTTTTCCCCAGTAACATACAATCGCTCCGTTGAGGATGTTTCTACCACGATTGGAGTCAGGTATCAGCTTCGGTTTCGAAGATTAAAGATGAATGCAGTATGTCACGCGACATGGTGAACCCACTTGCCCTACATGTTCAGCCACATTTGTCTTTTTTTTTTTTCTAATTTAAGTTCTGTTTGTTTAACTCTTTCTCTCCGGATTAACGATACCATCGTTGATTTGACCCCATTAAGTTAACTTTTTCTTGGTTCATAAACTTTAATTGGTGTTATATAAAAAGGACTTGCATTTATCTATACCAATTATAACATTTTATGATTAAAAGAAAAAATGTTATTGAAGTTTAACCCAAACAGGCGAAAGAAATACAAAAAGGGGAAAATGAATAATTAATAATAATAATAATAATAATTTTATCTATAAAGCACTGTTAACAAACAAAATGTAGGCTCAAGGCGCTGTAATAACATACAAACACAAACACGAGAGCTAAAATGACAAACTAATCTTAACAAGTTTTGAACAGGTAGGTGTTAATGTTCTTCTTGAAAGTAGTGTAGCATGTCTGTCTGAGATCAATGAGGAGTGAGTTCCAAACCTTTGGTCCGTGCACTGAAAAAGCCCGCAGACCGTAGCTTTTGAGGGAGAAACGTGGCACCACTAAAAGCGTTGAGTCCATTGAGCGCAGGGCTCTCTGGGGGACATATGGAGTGATCAGTTCGCCAAGGTATAAGGGCATTTCTATGTTGTATATACACTGATAACAAAGTCTATTCTCGCTTTCACAGGAGGCCAATGGAGCGTGCGCAGGAGCGTAATAGCAGAATGACGTCTTGTTTCACTACACGTGCGGCATTGTTCTGAATACGTTGCAGCCTGGCTATTTTAGTATTTTGTCATCGGGTATACCCGCTAGCACGGCGTTGCAGTAGTCAAGGCGGGAGAGTATTAATGAGTCTGAACATGTAACAATAATTACGATGAGATAGAGTTAAATATAGTATTTAGAGTTAAATATAGTATTTAGAGTTAAATATAGTATTTAGAGTTAAATATAGTATTTAGAGTTAAATATAGTATTTAAATTCTTATACATTGCAATTTTCATTTAATTAATTAATATCAATTTTATTTTATTTTATTTTTATTTTGCATTTTCTATCCTACATTGTATAATCATTCTGTATATATGATCTACTTGTATTCTAATTATTATTTTATTTTATAAGTACCATATACTCTGCTAACAGAATCAAGTTCATATCTTAAAGTTTTCTACTTTAAATTTTGGTATGCTATGTAAAAATATCTCGAAACAGAAGTTGTCTGTCTAATTCTTTCCGTCTTCTATACATTTCTATTTATAAATTTTAAGGGGAAATAAGTAAATATCTCATAGCATACAATGAAATAAAATATTTCTGGTTGAAGGGCTTATGAATATTAAAAAAAAGCAAACAAAGACGTACGTTGATTCTCAATGCGGGCTTTAACTTTGATGCGGTTTAATAATTATAAACCCTTGCAGTTTGTCCAATTTACGGTCCGTGAAACAGGGGAGAATACTTGTGTAACATCAGGTCCCCGCTACCTTACCTATGCTATACGCGCTACCTGTATGCTACCATTGTATCTAATCTTACACGCACAAACACACACACACAAAAGCTCTAACTCTGTCGTACATTGAGCCCATTCTCAGCCTTAAGCTCGGCCGTAGATCTAGACCCTTTTAAATGCTTTTGCTTTCTTCGTGTGACGAAGGTTAAAAATAGGTGGGGGAAAAAAATATCTTTTTTTTTTAAAGTAAACATTATCCGTTGGGTATCGAACCAAAGGCAAGGGGAGGGAGGGGTCGTTATAACGTAAACATTGCGCGCCTGCATGGGGGAGGCATGCGGGGGTCGTGACTTTCCGATACGCTTGGGTAACTTCTAGAGAAAGGGTGAGGCTTGTAGCACAAAGACTTCAGTTCGGTTTTCCAGTCCCCAAATGCACTTCACCGATCTTTTGGGAAGCAGAGGAAATGATTTTAGAAATTGAATATTTCCAGATGGTCGAGACCCTAACGCGTAAGTTAAAAGACAGATCATCTCTTTATTGTATATTGTATTATTTTATTAGATCATTATCATTATCATTACATTTCCTTAGATCATTATACCTAAGATCCTTTAGATCATTATACCTAAGATCCATTAGATCATTATACCTAAGATCCATTAGATCATTATACCTAAGATCCATTAGATCATTATACCTAAGATCCATTAGATCATTATACCTAAGATCCATTAGATCATTATACCTAAGATCCATTAGATCATTATACCTAAGATCCATTAGATCATTATACCTAAGATCCATTAGATCATTATACCTAAGATCCATTAGATCATTATACCTAAGATCCATTAGATCATTATACCTAAGATCCATTAGATCATTATACATAAGATCCATTAGATCATTATACCTAAGATCCATTGGATAATACATAAGATCCATTAGATCATTATACCTAAGATCCATTAGATCATTATACCTAACATCCATTAGATCATTATACCTAAGATCCATTAGATCATTATACCTAAGATCCATTAGATCATTATACCTAAGATCCATTGGATAATACATAAGATCCATTAGATCATTATACATAAGATCCATTAGATCATTATACCTAAGATCCATTAGATCGTTATACCTAAGATCCATTAGATCATTATACCTAAGATCCATTAGATCATTATACCTAAGATCCATTGGATAATACATAAGATCCATTAGATCATTATACCTAAGATCCATTAGATCATTATACCTAAGATCCATTAGATCATTATACCTAAGATCCATTAGATCATTATACCTAAGATCCATTAGATCATTATACCTAAGATCCATTTAGATCATTATACCTAAGATCCATTAGATCATTATACCTAAGATCCATTAGATTATTATACTAAGATCCATTGGATAATACATAAGATCCATTAGATCATTATACCTAAGATCCATTAGATCATTATACCTAAGATCCATTAGATCATTATACCTAAGATCCATTAGATCATTATACCTAAGATCCATTAGATCATTATACCTAAGATCCATTAGATCATTATACCTAAGATCCATTAGATCATTATACCTAAGATCCATTGGATAATACATAAGATCCATTGGATCATTATACCTATCTTTTTGTTTAACTCTTATTTTTATGCCTTTCTTATGTTCTCAAAGAAGAGGCGCGGTGGCTAAGTGGTAACAGGGCTCGCCTTAGGCATAAGAAAACTTGGCAGCCGGCAAGGGCCTCTGATTGGTGGGAACCTCGCGTAAGGAGTAAAAAAAAAGTTGTTTTTTTTTGTTGTTTTTTTTTGAGAAAAAAATTGCGAAACATAGATAAAATCTCAAACCTAGCAGAAATCTGTGGCTCTATGTCTACTAGCCTCGCTCTATGTCTCTACTCCAATTCCAGGTTTATTCGCGAATGTTTAGATCTATTTGTTAGAAAGCCATTGTTTCTTCCTTTTGATGAAATATCAAAACATAATTTCTAGTCTGATGATCCTGAATCGTGCATTAAGTACATCCATGCTGTCGACGCTATATGAATGTAACTTATTTGGTGATTTAGACCAGTGGCGTCACTACGGGGGTGGTGACACCCTGAGCTGACCTCACTGGGTGACACCCAAGCTAGTGACGCCACTGATTTAGACATAGATACAGGACGGTTTATAATTATTGCTCATGTTTCGGTCTTCATTTTTTGTTTGTTTTTCTATTACATTTGGGACCACCCTGTTCACTTCGCATAGGGTATCCAATTACCTAAGGCCGGCCCTGGTGGTAATTCTACATAGTAACTTTTGCCGTACCCCCCCCTCTTATTCTTTTGCCCTTTCAATGAAACTGCCCACATTTCAACAGCCCACATTTCAACAGCCCACATTTCAACAGCCCCCCTCTCCTTTAGGCAAAGTGTATTCTAGTATCATAAAAGATAAGATAAGATATAAACTTTATATATAAAGCTCTGGCAAAAGGACTTATAATCTTGCACTTTTGGTCAATCAGGTGCGCATGAAGATTGCGCCGAGCACTTGGTAGCACATTCAGTAAGCAGATTTTTGTTTGTTTGTTTACACGGGAAGTAGATGGGCGCTCAACTAATGACGCACTAGAGATTCAAACAGCTCTTAGAAAGTTTTTGTTGTTCAATGCTGCCAGAGTATCGATTTACTGTTGACATCTACTTAAAGTAAGTAAGCCTCTTTATGGTATGATCCATTTATCTGGGTAAATATTCAGAATATACGCTGTGTCTCAGCAGTCACAGTAGAAAACGTGACGCGGTACACACTGCAGACACCTCTACTAGTCTATTGACTATTGTCCCTCTGGTCTAGACGTCGATACTAGATTCTAACAGTTCTTAATAGACTCTCGATCTAGAAAAACAACAACAGTTCCACTTTCAGATCATGCAATTTTTATAGCAGACGATGTTCAAGTCATCCGTTTCTATGACCGACGGTTAACCAGGTTGTCATGTGGCCAGCACAACGACCAAATTGCATTTACCTTCCACAACGAATGCCTAATCGCCTAATGGACCTCAGTCACCAATCGTAAACAAGCAACATTTTGCCACGTGGTTCTCTATATCTTCTACACAAATTACGCAATCCATAAAGGCTGTCACGTGATACGTAATTTTCATTGTTTTATCAATATTATCACGTGGCTAAATGTTGTTTGTTTGCGATTGGTGAATGAGGTCCAGTGTTACTAATGTCAAGTTTACCCTCTAGAGTTGGTTGGACTCAGGGGCGACCTAAAAATCCAGAAATTCAAAATCCCACTTCATTGAATATTTGGGCAGTGTGGCGGATAAAATTGCTTGCTGTTTGGTGTATGCGGCGTAGAGAGAAAAAAAAGGAAATGTTTTATTGTGACACGTGCGCTTTACGTCTTGTAAACAAAAGGGAAACTATTAAGATAAGATAAGATAAGATAATTTCTATTGATCCAATCAAATGGAAATTCAGTTTGACAACAATTGACAACCTCAGTGTAACTACTGTAACAATAACATTATAGATGCAAATACGAACAACATTCACACACGAAACACATACCCCCTCACAACCAGCGCTTTATGAATTAGACTTCTATGAACTTGTCGATGATGACAGATGATCTTGTAACACTCTGACCGACAGTGGGATGAAGGAGTGTTTAAATCTTTCTGTTTTAGTTCTAATGGAAAGGAGACGACCACTTCGTTCAGATCTTGTATAATAGTGGTTTAATGGGTGAAGATTATCTTTAAATGAATAATGAATCTTTAACGATAAAGTTTACAGCTACGAGCAACATAAAATTGTTGAAGTTGGTTCTTTCGTTAAGATCTAGGTTGCTTTGCGGTTTATCTCTCAGCCATCAGGGGCCATTTAAAAGCTCTATACAGAACTAAACCTAAATCTGTTAGCGAGTCCTGGTTACAGATCAGAAAGACCGCATCACAAACGAAGAGATTAGAGACATGGTTACTAAAGCGATTGGAACCCACGATGATCTTACTAACTTTAAAAAAAAAAATGCATACTAAAACTCTATGGCCATATTACAAGGTCTTCCGGACTCGCAAAGACCTTCAGGGAACAGGACCAGGAAAAAGAAAAATAGGCAGAGAAAGCGATGGGAAGACAACCTAAAAGAATGGACAGGCCTGCCATTGAAAGAGCTTCTACCCAAGGCAAAAGACAGAGATAGATGAAAAATATGGTAGACAAATCTTGTGTGTTGCCCCAACGGTCCAACAAACTAAGTGATAGGTGAAGGTGAACTGTTTAGAAAAATAAGAACAGTCTCTGCCTTTTCCAAGGCTTAGCTTTTCATTTAATGTAGATCTAGATTGTACAGCTAACTCTAGATGCTCTCAGAATATTCCATGCAGATCTCATCTACTTTAGGTCTACATTGTAGCTATAAGACAAAGAAGGCAAATGTGTTGAAATTTGTGGTATTGTCTAGCCCAGTGTTTCCCAAACTGTGTTCCGAAAAACCCTAGTGTTCCGCGAGGCCTGAAAAGGTGTTTAATGAAATAATGGAATAGTAGGCCACTGCGTGAATTAATCTCCCCAAAACAAATAAGCAAAGTGCTCCGCTAAAAATGAAAAAATGTGCAAAGTGTTCCGTTAAGGAAAAATTTGGGAACCACTGGTTTATTCTTTCCCTGAACCTGTCTAGTATAGGATAACTGTGTGGTCGCCATGATATTCCCAAGTTCATACTTCAAACCCTGCCATGCCCTGCCCTCCTGCAGTTGGTTTTGAATTAATACGTAGATCTATTACTCTCTACCTCTGAATTAATGTTCAAAAATTATTATTTGTATAATGCAACCTTTATTTTGATAAAAAAGCTGCTATTTTCACGACGAAATATTTATTTTCACAACCAAACTGCCATTTTCACAAGATGCCTTTATTTTCACAACGAAACCTTTACTTTCACGCACACTCACACACTCACACTTTGTTAATTTCTCAATCAAACTGTTTTTATCACAACCAAACTGTTTTTATCACAACCAAACTGTTATTTTCACAACCATGCTGTTATTTTCACAACCACGCTGTTATTTTCACAACATAACTATTATTTTCACATCAAACCGTCAAATGGCATTGTAACCTTTTTAAAAAACAAAAGCTCCTGGAAGTTTAATGTCGCCCACATTGATGTCATGTAATGGGGGAGATATGCGTGTTTGGTTGGAAGACGCTGGGGGGGGGGGGGGGATCACTAGTTGTTGAGAAGACGCTCAGATTTATGAGAAGTCTAGGCCGAAAGGTACATCAAAGACACCAATAAATACCGTATCTAATGCCAAAAGCTAAACAAGGAACTTACAATCTATTTTCTTGTGTGACCTACTCTCCAGTGTAAACGTATCATTTCTGCCTTTCTCTCTGAGTGAAGTAAATTAAATGTTACTGAATAGGGGACTGCACTCTCCAGGACTGCGTCGAGAATCGATTTCATCTCTCTATAAATAGCTTGCTAATTATGACAGTTGTTTGGGAGAGGTCTGCTAACCAGGATTCAGAATAACGAGCAGCTTTAATGGAACTGCTTGGAGTTATTGTCAATGATATAGACTTACCTAAACCTAACCATAACCGTTAAGTTAGTAGGTAATGATGGAAATTACGAGACAGAGACGCAGCCCAGCATTTTTACCTCCCCTGAGTAGTTGAAATCAATTCGTTTCTAAGCGGGAGCTAAAAAAAATAGGCAAACATTTTTACAACTATTTGTACGTAAACAATAACCATAACCCCTCCCCTTCTCATAGGAAATAGGCAAACATTTTTACAACTATTTGTACGTAAACAATAACCATAACCCCTCCCCTTCTCATAGGAAAGTTCATAGAGATCTCTTCTTAAACTCATTCCTTTAATAAAGCTTATATAAGGGAAATAACCGCTTAATTACCGCGATTTCTCTCTACTGTAAAATTTATTCCCCCTTTTCTATATAAAACAAAATTAATTAATAATCATTTATCAATTAACTAATTTGTTGTTTTTTTTTATTCATTCACGTGTTGTCATTGATAATGAATAATTGTGCAAAGCTTCAACTTGATCTGAGAATGGGAAGTGAGAAAAAAAAACTGTAAAAAAATCATCCCAGACAGACAGACGGACAGAGTGAGTTAATAAAAGCTCTTTATTAAAATAAGGGTCAGCGTTATCTCTGATTTGTAGAGTTGCAAATGTTGACATTTTAAATTACTTTTCGTATTTCTTTATGTGTCTACAGCTTCTACTTCGAACACAGAACCGTACAATGACCAAACAAGGTAGAGAACTTATGCACATTAACAAAACTTGAATTTGATTGTTTTGCACTTGAATTTAAAATTTCATGCTATCCGATTTAGTGTATACCATCGGAACCATACCGTATTTATTGTTTATTGGTTTGAAATATTTCTTTGCATAATATCAGCCCAATTAATACTTATTCCATATGAGCGGAAACAGTTTGACTATATCCGATATTTGCTTATAGTTATGGATATCCACATGTAAGAATTATGTTACCAGACTCCAAAATAATGAGATAGATGTATTGCTTCCTAAGCTTTTTAATAAATGTCTTGTTTCGTTTGTATTATAAAGTATTATTAGAATAGTTATACTTTTTATTAGTTTTTGAGGAAAGCGCGCTTATGATAATTTTTTAAATTTTTGTTTCACCTTGTTGAATTGAAAAGTTACGTTTATTTTAGGGGAAAAGCAATGTTGTTTTAAAGTTGCATCATTAGCATTGTTGTTGTTTGGTCGTTGACTTGTAGCACCAGATTGCTAGTACAACTGAACCGATGTATGCGTATTACATTTTTAAATTGAAGAAAAATCTGTTTTTGAAACAAAACTAAATATTACTTTTATTACAATATAGACAAATTAAACTTGAGATGAAATGAAATTAATCTAGTAGTAATAACATGGGCGTAGCCAGGATTTTTTTTCGGGAGGGGGGGGGGTTAAGGGGGATTTAGTGGGAAAATTGCAGACCCCCAGCCATTGCCAACAAGGGGGTCTGGGGCAGCGCTAGGAGCTTCCCCAGCGCGGGGCGGAGCCCCGCCGCCAAGCACTATTTCTAATATCGAAAGCAAGAAAACAAAATGCATATTCTGAGGTATCTACAGTGCATTTTCCTGCTACTAAAAAGTTTTATTTCAAAAACCTAATGTACTATTCTTACTGACTTAGACCCTCCCGCGCCGTTCGTCGCATTTGCCGTCAAGCTGTTTCCACAAAAATCTGTCACTGGTAATGTCTGAAGCCTCTTCTCACCTGCTCTAAAGACCTCCATGAATGTGTGGCGCCAAGTTGTACGAGGATGTCATCGCAACTCTTCTTATGCCTATTTCATTTTGTCGGAGAACATGTCCCGCAAACCTCATGCGATGCTCTGTCACAATCTTACTAAGGTGTCGACTCCCAGTTCGTCATAGGATTTCCTTGATTTAGACCCGATCTCTATAACTGACTTCTAAAATCTGTTTTAGCCATCTTTGTTGAGCCACATTTAGTGTTTTTCATTTTCGGCAGATGACTATTCACTGCACTTTATTAATTGAGCCCCGCCACTGGTAGAAATGTGTAACCTCTCTTGAATACGCTCTTGGAATTAAGTGACTGTAGTTTGCTTTAGATTTTATATCGAAAAGCGAAGTTTTATCGTCAAAATCATCTGTTGGGGGTTTTAATTTTTAAACTAAAAAATCTTTGGAGTTTTGTTTGTTTTTAATTCAAAGCCCCATTTAGCTCCGGACAAAGAATTTAAATTAGCGACTATAGTTTTCTTTAGAATAATATTTGAAATAGAGGTTTTCCACCTCAAAAGGCTTTGTAGGGGTTTTAAACTCAAAACCATCTGGAGGGGTTTTAAACTTTAAAAAAAAGCCATCTGTAGGAGAGGGATTTAAACTCAAAACCCCCAATTGTCTTGGCTATGCTCAAATAATTTTAGTGTGTAATTTGCTTTTTTTATATTGAAGAGGTATTTTTTTTAGCATCAAACCACTCTGAAGGGGAGTTTAAACTCAAAACCCCTTTGGCTGCGCTCATAGATTTCTGAGTGTGTAATTTTCTTTTTTTTTATATTGAAGAGGTATTTTTAGCTTCAACCCCTACTGAAGACTGGGTGGGGGTTAACTCAAACCCCTTTGGCTAGCTCATAGAATTTTGAGTGTGTAATTTTCTTTTTTTATATTGAAGAGGGGGTTTATCGTAAATTTTTTTTTTGGGGGGGGAGGGTTTAAAAATCAAAATCTTCCTTAACTGTGCTCGTGAAATTTGGGGGATTGTCGTTCGCATTTTTTTAAATTTGTCTCATAGAAGAGGGGAATTTAACTACGAAAACCCCTGGTAGGGGTGTTTTAAATCAACCCCCCCTGGACCCCAACCCCCCCCCCCTGGCTACGCCCATGAGTAATAATATAAAATGGTTTGTTATACAAAATCTCAAAAAAACAACAACACGTCTTTACTGTTTGAAATCTCTGGGCCGTCTGCTGTTTCACGTTTGCATTAAGCTAAAACCTATTGTAATTTCATCCTCCTCACTCCATAGCCACCAACCAAAAACACGTCTTTACTGTTTCAAATCTCTGGGTCGTCTGCCGTTACAACATTTGACTGTGAGAATAAAATGTATAGAACGCTTGTCTGCCGAGGGTTCCCAGTTCAAATCCCAAATAAAATTATAAATATTAACTGCAGAAACAGGCTCGAGCTGCGTCTTAAGGTAATAAAAAAAAACAAAAAAACGTCTTTTCCTCCCTGGCCAAGGATGTCAAGGCTACAGTAACAGAGAGCTCTGATCATCTTACATTAGCATACAGAGAAGTGGTACGATAATACCAGGTATCGTTTGTATCCGTTTTAAGGTCCAAATAAAGTCAAGTTGTATGTCGCTATTACATTCTTTTTTTATCTCACAGACATCGACATGACAGGGACAAGCGAATACTATAAGCTTTTACAGTGCGGATCTAGACTTTACAAAGGCCCCAAGTTATTAAAAGATTCGGGCCCCCTTCCCTGTAACCATTTGGGGCCCTAAGCTTATGTTCAGGGCTGGAGTTAAGTAAGTGGAGGGCCATGGCAGGATTATGTGGAAGCCCCTACACTTTTTTCGAAAGCTTAAAAATAAACCCCTATACTACATATAGCTAGAAACAAGCCATATTCTAGAAGAAATAAATAGAGTACTTGCAAATTCAACCCCATTTTCATTCTTTCTAAAAAATATTTAATATGCATATTTCATTTTTTTAATGTATATTTTTGAGCTTGTGGAGGGTAGGACCCTGTCGTAAATGTGGAGCTGGATTTATATATGTATATTGCTATTGCGCTCCAAACGACGCATTTTAACCACGGCAGTGTTTACAAACTTAGAATTTAGGGTATTGTCTGTTAAAATGAGAAAAAGGATCTCATGTAAACATAAAAAGTAAAGTTTCTAACCCGTTGCCGTTCAATTCGGGTTTTTTAAAATTATTTTTTACAGTGGAGGTCCTGGGGATGTAACCCCGGCTGCTTTCCCATTATTCCGTATCTGCTTGAGTTGCCTAAATGCAAATCCAGTACTGCTTAATGATGCTCTCATAATATTTACTTTTGGTATGATTCATTTATGATGTGTGTAGAGTATATTACACAACATAATTGCCATTCTTAAAAGACAAAGGTAATCTACAGAACTGGTGTTTAGCTCTATGCATATTTGTATGATATCATATAGTACATACAGTTCTAACATTTCACTTTGTTCTATATTTTTACCTCCCCTGCATACTAAACCCCAACTTAGTTTGAACCAGCATGCTAAAGGCTCCCACTTCCCTCTCCTGTAAAATAATGTAGGGGGGCGCTTGTGTGTCGAAGAGGCTAAGAACCCAAAACAAACACAAATGTCATCGAAGACTGGAGAGTTCTCCAAACAGCTCAATATGTAGATCTAAAGCAGGTGCAACGATTGAAAATATCACTTCCCAGTCTAGCTGGTAGTATAAGAAAATCTTATCTTTAGGTTGAAATAGCTTCAAACAAAATGACAAGTTTATTACGTACTATATCTGAGTTGACTTTAAGAAAGCTATCGGCAGAGTATGGCACGGGGCAGTTCGGAAACAATACAATATAAATCAAAACATAAAAGTTACTCAAAACCTTGTGCCACTAGTGCGGTCTACTTCAACAACAAGATTGGGGGCAGTTGGAGTGAGGCAAGGATGCCTACTCTCACCAACTCTTTTCAATATCTTCCTTGAAATGTTAATGGAAGATGCTCTCTGTGGTTGAGAAGATTCTGTAAGCATTGGAGGAAAACAAATTACTAGCGCTTCGTGGGCGACATCGATGGTCTGGAAGGTATAGAAGAAAAACTAGCTGACTTAGTGATGCGCATGGACAAGACTTCCGCAGCATATGATATGCAAATCAATGCTGAAAAGACAAATTATGACTAATAGCCAACGGGGCTTTATAAAGGACATCAGTAAATATATTGGAGCTTTTGTCTCATAAGAGGGAACCAAACCTGAACTACTGGTCAGAATTGCATTGTCTACATCAGCACTTGCAAAACTCAAAATAATCTGGACAGACACAGGCGTAGCCCTAAAGTTCGACTGATGCTCTGGCTGGACACGGCCACATTTTTATATGCATGCGAATCTTTGACGCTGACTGCAGATCTCGAGAAGAGGATCCTATCAATGGAACTAAGATGCTACAGAAAGATCTTAGGTGTCAATTTCATAGACCACATCACGAATGAAGAGATTAGAAACAGAAATAATGCAGCAATTGGACCCCACGACAAGCCAACCACTGTCCAAAAAAAACGTAAACTCAAACTATGGTCACATTACAAAGTCCTCAAGGCTCGCAAAGACCTTCCTTCGGGGAACAGTACCAGGAGGAAGAAGAAGAAGAAGATAGACAGACATCATCAAAGGACAGAGAGGAATGGGGAAAGACGGTTGACAGTTCTTGTGTGGTGCCCCAACGGTCCAATAGACTAAGAAATTGGTTAAGGCGATATCTGAGTTTATCTAGATTCTAGATCTTGTTTTTTTATAAGTAAAATTTCTATGGTTTTTCTGGCTAACAACTTATGCTATGCCGAGATATGGTTAGAAATAAATATATACTTCATTTGTATTTGTCCTGATTTACGGGAAAATACTTTTTTTGTGTTCTGTTTTTGTAATTGTAAGATAAGGAGATGTTGTTTTTGTTTTATTTTCTTTACGCTTCAATCAGCAGATCTTTAATGTCTCATGTGTTGTGTCTCGTGTAAGTTGTTTTATGTGTGATGTCTCATATATAACGTCTCATATATATTGTCTCATATGTTGTGTCTTATATGTCATGTCTCAGATGTAATGACTCGTATGTAACGTTTCAGATTTGATTTCTCATATGTGATGTCTCATTATCTTTTGTGTTGTCATATTATATACTGCTATTATAATGCTATTCATATCAAGAATATCTGCTCCCAGGTATCCCATAATTCTAGTTTAAGAATCAACCCCCTCCCCTTGTGTGTACATTTTGTGTTATAAAGGTGTATGTGTGTGTGTGTGTGTGTGTGTGTCAACCTGTACGTTAAGTTCACGTGTGTGGATATATATGTTAACATTGCCTCACGTTTCAAAGTAAGTTGGACATAATTTATCACCTCTGTCTCCCAAGGATTCTCAAACAGGGCAACATACCACTTTCTTGACGTCATTCTTACCGTTTCGAAACTCTGTCGCCTTGTGTGTTGACATGTTCAAGTACGGGTCTCGAACTTTCACCAGCAGTAACAAAAACTTTGATCCTAGATTAGTGGTGCCCAAACTACGGCCTGCGAGTCATATCCGCCCCGTTACGTAGTATTATTCTGTCCCTTTAAGGTCTGCCCATATAGTATAATAAACTCAAAGAATCTGCTTCCCAATTGTTATTCCCTCACTGAATTGTTTTCTTTGCGGTGATGCTAACCGTAACACAGACGTCGGGAATATATTCGCCCTCCCCTTACCAATAAAAACAACAAAGAAACAAGGAAAACAAAAATGAATACTCTCTCACAATTATTACACAATAAAAGAGAAGAAGAGCTAATTACAGCCATTTATCTCGAGGTGGTAGGGTTTATCTCCCTCTCTCTATTGTCGTCTACTATGAATATTTATGCAAAATTTCAACTTAAGAATGGGAATGAGAGGAAAGAAGTCACATAACGTATGAAGGGGAATAAATCCGTATATATATACAATCACATCTCTCTTTAAGTAGCATTTATTCTTCATAATTCGAAACCAAACGAAATAATTAATCCCCAATATGAAGTATTCTTGAAGTATTCTCTTATGACAGAAAGTTTTTTTTTTATTATTATTAACAGCGTGTAATTCAAATGTCCGTTACGGTAATTCTTTTGAGTTGTCACTTGTGTAAACATTCCGAGTCGTTCTAATTATACTTTGAGATTAGAAAGTTGGAGACGAGTGTAGCAGTTGTGAGTTCTGAGTTGGCTACTGCGACTGACATATATAAGAGGACTGAATTTCTTGCCATTATTTTTATATACGTCTAGAGTAAGTACACAATTTGATATTAGTAGAAATAGTCTCTTTCTCTTCCTCTCTCTTTTTCTCTCTCTCCCCTCTCTCTCTCTCTCTCTCTCTGTCTCTCTCTCTCTCTCTTATCCTGTCTTTCTCTCATTCTCCCGCTGCCTGTCGCTAGCGTTCCCTCTCTCTGTTTCTGTCTCCCTCTCATTCTTTTTGTCTCATCACCCTCTAAATCTATCACTCTTTCTCCCTCTCGCTATAGCTCTCTCTTTCTCTCTCACATCTCTCTCATTCTATCCCTCATTTCCCATCACTCGTTCCCACAAACATTCCCTTGCTCTCGGCCCCTCTCACTCCCCCTTTCTCTCTCTCTCTCTCTCTCTCTCTCTCTCTCTTTTTCTGTATGTTCTCGCATTCAGGTTATAAACCTAGCGTCACTATCATAAAAACTCCAAATGTGTTAGATGTAGATATTGACGTCCGCAGCCCTAACTTGACGTCTTAACGTCATCACTTAATCCGAAGTCTTCATTTGTGTGTCACATTTAAAACTCGCCCAAAATTATCTGCACTAATTAGGTCACTTTGGTAAATACCTTGCATTCTACACCAGGTAAGTGTTTCTAGTGTTAAAACATTTTCAACTGCACTCAATCTGTTACATTTTTTTCAAACTCAGCAGCGGCACAAGAGCATTGACAAAGTGCATTTCTTTTCCCGGGATATAATTGTTTGAACTCATTTGTATTGATGTCCAGATGCGGACTGGGTGTCAAAATCGGCCCTGGCATTACTATACCATCCGGCCCACAAAGCTTATATCATATATGAACATCCAGATCTAAGGTCTACCTGTCCTCAAAATCGTTATGTTAAGTTTGAAAATGTATCGATAACTGTTCGCATGCATATAGTGGACTCTATATCTTCATAAGAAATATGTAGGCCTTGTGTTGCTATGTCATTGCTAAGTGGGTAGGCCCTAAAAAGATGAAGCCTACGGGTAGCACTGTCTTCTGATGTAGGCTATTACATTATTTAGGCCCAATACACTGTCTACTGATGTAGGTTATTACATTATTTAGGCCTAATATAATGTCTACTGATGTAGGCTATTACATTATTTAGGCCTAATACACTGTCTACTGATGTAGGCTATTACATTTTTTATGCCTAATACACAGTCTACTTATGTAGGCTTTTACATTATTTAGGCCTAATACACTGTCTACTGATGTAGGCTGTTACATTATTTAGGCCTAATACACTGTCTACTGATGTAGGCTGTTACATTATTTAGGCCTAATACACTGTCTACTGGTGTAGGCTATTACATTATTTAGGCCTAATACACTATCTACTGATGTAGGCTATTACATTATTTAGACCTAATACACCGTCTACTGATGTAGGCTATTACATTATTTAGGCCTAATACACTGTCTAATGAAGTAGGCTATTACATTATTTAGGCCTAATACACTGTCTACTGATGTAGGCTATTACATTATTTAGTCCTAATACACTGTCTACTGATGTAGGCTATTACATTATTTAGGCCTAATACACTGTCTACTGATGTAGGCTATTATTTAGGCCTAATACACTGTCTACTGATGTAGGCTATTATTTAGGCCTTATACACTGTCTACTGATGTAGGCTATTATTTAGGCGTAATACACTGTCTACTTATGTAGGCTGTTACATTATTTAGGCCTAATACACTGTCTACTGATGTAGGCTGTTACATTATTTAGGCCTAATACACTGTCTACTGATGTAGGCTGTTACATTATTTAGGCCTAATACACTGTCTACTGGTGTAGGCTATTACATTATTTAGGCCTAATACACTGTCCACTGATGTAGGCTATTACATTATTTAGACCTAATACACTGTCTACTGATGTAGGCTATTACATTATTTAGGCCTAATACACTGTCTAATGATGTAGGCTATTACATTATTTAGGCCTAATACAGTCTACTGATGTAGGCTATTACATTATTTAGGCTTAATACACTGTCTACTGATGTAGGCTATTATTTAGGCCTTATACACTGTCTACTGATGTAGGCTATTATTTAGGCGTAATACACTGTCTACTGATGTAGGCTATTATTTAGGCCTAATACACTGCCTACTGATGTAGGTTATTATTTAGGCCTAATACACTGCCTACTGATGTAGGCTATTATTTAGGCCTAATACACTGTCTACTGATGTAGGCTATTACATTATTTCGACCTAATACACTGTTGAGTCTGTACAAGATTTGTTTTAAACAGCCGCTCAAATGGTCACTTTTATAAGAGAATGTTAGGCTATACAACTTTTTAAACAATTTCATACGAGTCAGAGTGACCATTTCGGTAACGCCTACCGGCCCATTTGGGTACCTGCCCACTGGCATTTACCCAAACACCCATATGGCCAGTCCGCCCCTGTTGATGTCTTAGGCTACAACATTTGCTGTGAACTAAGTGTGCAGAATAGGATATTATATACCTTACCCTTACTGGGATATGGACCGCCAACAATAGATTTCCATAGTCCCTTGTCAAGAGCCGCCTACAATAGATTTCCATAGTCCCTTGTCAAGGGCCGCCAACAATAGATCTCCATAGTCCCTTGTCAAGGGCCGCCATAGGGCTGCCAACACCAGATCTCCATTGCGCCCTATCCTGGACCATCCTTTCCATCTAGTTCCAGTTTCAGGTTTAACAAAACTTTAAGGTGTCGGCCTTTACCTGGTACTTTTTTAAACGATTCGGTTTTAATTTTTTTACTTCACGATTCTTTTTTTTAAATACAAAGTTGTATGCTTTCTTTTGGTTTGCTTTCTGTTGCAATAGAATCTCCGGGGATTTAGGGAGTGCATGTGTATGCAGTGGCGTCACAAGGCTCGGTGTCACCTGGTGTGGAAAGCTCGGGTTGTCACCCTCACATAACCAACTCTCCCTTCCCCATATTCTAGTAAGGATGACAGTCTGTAATGTCACTCGCACAAACCTGGTGACGCCACTGTGTGTGTATCTAGTCCCTAGTGTCTGATAAAATTTTGAGCAGGATGGACACTTCACATGTAAAGGGGATGAAAGGCTGAGAAAGGGGAGACAATAAACAGAACCACGCGAGTGTGGTGAAAGCTGTAACTTTTAAGTGAATTGAGATAGAATTTCAAATCATTCGCTTTATATGTATTGAAATTTTCCTTGTATTTTAATATATCTCAACACTTAAGTTAAAAACTGTCACTATCTGTTGATCAAAGCCAAGTTTATTTTGTGTAAAATAATTTTTCTGGCATTAATTAAAGTATCTTTATCAAGTACAGGAATACGCCCACTATTTAGACTAACTGTATAGAGCTACAACCCCCCCCCCACATCAACAAGGGGTGGGGTTGCTAGCTGGACGCAAGACCCTCCTCATTTATCATGACTTGGGCCAGGCTGGTTGTACTCTGCTGACCTCTCTGCTGGACTTGCTCATCAATAATTTCCATGCAACGATTTCTGTTGAGTTTTGAGGTCATAATAATTCTTTTCATCACTTGTAGAATGGAACACTTAAAATGGTCCAGCAGTGGCGTAGCTAGGGATTTTGAGTCCGGGGGGGGGGGCTTGACCTCTTTAGGGGCCTCTGCATTTTGACATTCGACACCATGACATGAGAAATTAGCGTAATATTTAATGTAAAAACAGATTTCGGACACTTATTTGGGGGCCCCCGGGGGGGATTTTTAATTTGGCCCCCCTTCCCTATCCTAGCTACGCCACTGTGGTCCAGCAACAAAAAGTCATAAAAAGGAAGCAAGTATTTAATCCTTTTTATACATTCACTGTGCATTCAGTGTTTATACATTCACTGTGCATTCAGCGTTTACACATTCACTGTGCATTCAGCGTTTATACATTCACTGTGCATTCAACCTTTATACATTCACTGTGCATTCAGCGTTTATACATTCACTGTGCATTCAGCGTTTACACATTCACTGTGCATTCAACGTTTATACATTAACTGTGCATTCAACGTTTATATATTCACTGTGCATTCAGCGTTTATACATTCACTGTGCATTCAGCGTTTATACATTCACTGTGCATTCAGCGTTTATACATTCACTGTGCATTCAGCGTTTATGCATTCACTGTGCATTCATTGTTTATGCATTCACTGTGCATTCATTGTTTATGCATTCACTGTGCATTCAGCTTTTATACATTCACTGTGCATTCAGTGTAGATTTGGCTGAATTTTTTTTCTTTCTTCCTGGCAACAACTAGCTTAATTAAAGGAAAATAATGCTTAGAGGTTCTCAAATTTTTAACTGTGTCACAATTGCCAATATATCACTGCGACCAAAATGTCTGGCGATACTGTTCTGTCACAAGACCAAACAAAGTGACGTTCGCCGCATGACCCGGCACGCCCACTGTCACTCGTCACGGACTAATGGCGGTTTCGACACGCGGGTCACTGCCAGACTGATGTCATGCCAAAAATATTAATGGCTTAGCACAGCTACTGGTCTGTCCCGCACGGTAAAACATCATAGACCTAGCCTACGTTAAGAAAGTTAGTTGGAATAAGAAAAACATTAAAAATACATTTTTTTAAACACAATACCTCCATAAGCCTCCATTATACAACTTTAAAAAAATAAAAAAATATTAAATATAATTAAATTAAAAACATTTCCTTCGAACCCGTGATTTGACACTGCCGGCTGCGTGAGCGAATCTAGTTAACAAATGGGCCAGCGGGCAATGCATAGTTTAGCGATTATTTATAGATATTATCATTATATGGACATTTAGATATAACACTAGACTCCAAACCTAGACCTTTGGGTTATTACTCTTAAAATATAGTCTAGATCTAAATATTCTTCTAGATTTAGAATCTAGATGTGCCATTCATTCTATTTACATACAAATGTTAGTAAAGCTTAGATGTGCCATTCATTCTATTTACATACAAATGTTAGTAAAGCTTAGATATTCTTTCAATAAACTTGGAGCAACTTTTAATTTTGCTCAGTTATCGCATATGGTGAACTTTTTATTTGTATTTTATTTTGTATTGAATAATTGGAATGGTAAGCCTTTAAATCTACACTTAGAAGACGATGCGCAAAACTTTCCTAAATATTAACTTTTTGAATTTTTTTAAATTATACTCCTGAGTCAATACCCGAACGCGATAGACCTTTCAAGAACGCGATAGACCTTTCAAGAACGCGATAGTTCTTTCAAAACCGATGTTGGATCTAGACCTAGATTTAGTCTCTAGCCAAATTTACATTTATTTTTATTTTTTTACTTTAAAAAATATAACGTTCAAACTATGTGGCCAACGAGCTAGCAATTCTCTTCTTAGCAATATACATCAACTGTTTAATTTATAGAAAAATCGTTAGATTCGATTTTGAGATCAGCTGTCCAGGTTCCTGGATGCAGGCTCCACGAAGTTCTGACTTGAATTGTACAAAGCGACCTGAAATTCTAACAAAGGCTAGATTGGAACAAGAACCAACACTTGGCTTGTAAAGTGTCAACAACGAGGTTCTCAAACGTTTTCGACCCAGTTACCCCTTTATATAGTCAAAACTAGCCCACGGACCCCTAAGTGAAAAAGCTACATAAATGCACACCGTATAAATGACATTTGTAAAAAAAAACATTCTATTGAGGAAGTTTTTATTGGAATTACAACTTTTCTTTTAATATAAAAGTTAAAACATTAATGAGGTTAATGGGTGTATTTATGTCTCGCTCAATGTTTGTAAGTAGCAACTGTAAATCTCCACAAACACAAACTTCTAGGCAGTTTCTTTTAATTGCGATGAGATTTATAACGGCACTAAATGTATGTTCTACTAACTAAGAAAACGGGAAAGCTACCAACTACTCCTGTACAATAATCCATAATGCAGGGCGTTCAATTAGAACCTGTTGTTTTTTTTTGTAACTAGACATTGCGGTCTTATTCAAACATGGACTTAAGTAAATCGTTTGTGGATGTTTTTTCAATAAGCGGCCTCTGGCATTAGTATATATTCATCTGAGATTTGTATTTGAGTTTTTCCACACGCAAAAGGGTTTAATTAGTACTCAGTCGGGAATATCCAAGTGAAAAATGTTTTTAAGTCTTTTTGGTTTATATCGTCATAGAGTAGTTCTTGGTTGACAGAAAACAGTAGTGACGGGCGAGCTGGTTCACATTCAGGTTGTCCAATCGGATTAATTGACTTTCTGCAAAGAAGTTATTTTAATTATATACAATTCTCAGCTCTCTGATGACTCCCTACGGTTGTCTCTCAGACCACAGTTTGAAAACCACTGGTTTACAACATGACAATATTGGGAAAGGATAAAACACTTAAAACAAGGGGCATTACTACCCTAAGCAAAGGGACATAGCTCGTGTAATACATATCAACATGAAACACCTGCCAACTCTAAATGTACCTAAGCAAGACTTCACGATTGATTATTTCTCCATATGGTACATACCTACCAAGTTTTTCATTTACATTGCCTCTTATTAGCTTGCAAGCTCTTCATGTGTGAAACATGCGCGGACGTGAATCTCGAAAACGGCTCTTAACAATTTTCCTAGAAATTCGATAGTTTATAGGCCTAGATATCTTTGTTGGAAGGAAATTGCTTACAGTCCACACAGTAAAAACAGTGGTTAGACCGTTATAATTTTTCAAAATGTAATCATCTTTTTCAAAGATGTTGCTATTTCGAACATGCTTTAATCGGGTTACTTGTTGCCAGGCATAGGCAAACTAGGCAGCCGCCTTAGGCCTCTGATTAGTGGGGGTCTCGCACAGGACTCAAAAAAAAGTTTAGAGAATAAAAATGCAAAACGTGAATCAAATCTCAAAAATAGCAGAACTCTATCTATCCATCCATCCATCCCAGTGGCGCTACAGCCAATGGAGGGCTCTAGCCTGCTTCAACACATCCTTCCATTCAGATCTCTCCTGGGCCTTTCGTCTCCACGCCCTAACAACAAGCTGATGCAGATCTGCTTCCACATCAGAACTCTACGGCTCTATATCTACTAGCCTAGTTATAAAATTTTTCGAGGTTTATCATATCTTCTTCACGAATGTCTAGCTCTACTTGTTAGACTACGAATGTTAGAAGACCATTGCTTCTTCCTTTTTGGTGAAATGTCGAAACGTTATTTCTAGCCTGGTGTGGTTGAATAAAGCCCATTCGTGCTATCGACGCTCAATGAATTGAACTTGTTGATTTAGATATAAATCCAGGAACGTTAATTGATTGCTTATTTTTCGGTCTTAATTTTTGGTTTTTCTATTTTATTTGGGGGCCACCCTATTCACTTCGCCTAGGGCTTCCAATTACCTAAGGCCGGCCCTGCTTGTTCCTGTTTTATAGAACTCGTTGTAGTTTTCCTTGATTCCACGTACCTATATCTACCAATGTTTTACTATGTGCAGCGTATTAGGATAGGCGGCGCTGTCTAGTCGGAGTGAGACCATTTGTTATAGAAGGCCTGGTATATTCAGTATAGAAATCGAAACCGTTTGACCAATCTTGATCAAACTTGTCATAAATTGTCCTTAGATCATGGCGTAGACCGTAGTGTTTGTTTAATGTCCCTAACACTACCGGAGGGCCCTAAAAATAGACAAAAGGTACCTAATTGTATCTCAATTAAAAAACGACACTTTTAAACAAATCGGGTAAACCCATTTTCATACTCAACTTTTGATTTTGTGGCAAAATAAAAAAAATTGTGAAGGAAAACTTTCTCCATGTTTAACATAGATCTAAATTCAAACCAGTAACTCAGTAATACCAAAACTAAGGCCCGCAGGCCGTGGGTCATATCCGGCTAGTAATTTATAAATGTGTGAATCTAAATGAGAAGAGCGACTTCCTAGTCTGTATGGTAAAATAAAACAACACGCGAAAAAAAAACACCAACTGGTGAGTTCCTTACTGCAGCCGACAATACAGACTCGGACAAGGCATTCATTATCTACTTACTTATTGATAGACCCCAACATGGCATGCATGTCAATCAACCTAAGGGAATCCTGTAAGCTGGGAGGTGGGGCGTGCAATAATGTTATTTACGTGTCTGCGGTGGTGGGCAGTCTGGTTCATGAAAACAGCCTCATAAATTATACGGTATCTTAGCTCCGCCTGACAGCAAGAAGAATCCAGGGGCGTTTTGAAAATGTGGTGTAAGGTGAACTGATATTAGATTTAAGTGCCTGGCAGACGCCCTTGCTTGAATCTCTTACGGCATTTCTTGAAGCGTTCTTCCTACGAGATTTCTTCAAATATTATCTTGCGAGATTTCTTCAAATATTCTCTTGCGAGATTTCTTCAAATATTCTCTTGCGAGATTTCTTCAAATATTCTCTTGCGAGATTTCTTCAAATATTCTCTTGTGAGATTTCTTCAAATATTCTCTTGCGAGATTTCTTCAAATATTTTCTTGCGAGATTTCTTCAGATATTTTCTTGCGAGATTTCTTCAAATATTCTCTTACGAGATTTCTTCAAATATTCTCTTGCGAGATTTCTTCAAATATTCTCTTGCAAGATTTCTTCAAATATTCTCTTGCAAGATTTCTTCAAATATTCTCTTGCAAGATTTCTTCAAATATTCTCTTGCGAGATTTCTTCAAATATTCTCTTGCGAGATTTCCTCAAATATTCTCTTGCGAGATTTCTTCAAATATTCTCTTGCGAGATTTCCTCAAATATTCTCTTACGAGATTTCTTCAAATATTCTCTTGCGAGATTTCCTCAAATATTCTCTTGCGAGATTTCTTCAAATATTCTCTTGCGAGATTTCTTCAAATATTTTCTTGCGAGATTTCTTCAAATATTCTCTTGAGAGATTTCCTCAAATATTCTCTTGCGAGATTTCTTCAAATATTCTCTTGCAAGATTTCTTCAAATATTCTCTTGCGAGATTTCTTCAAATATTCTCTTGCGAGATTTCCTCAAATATTCTCTTGCGAGATTTCTTCAAATATTCTCTTGCGAGATTTCTTCAAATATTCTCTTGCGAGATTTCTTCAAATATTCTCTTGCGAGATTTCTTCAAATATTTTCTTGCGAGATTTCTTCAAATATTCTCTTGCAAGATTTCTTCAAATATTCTCTTACGAGATTTCTTCAAATATTCTCTTGCGAGATTTC
Source organism: Biomphalaria sudanica (assembly GCA_036873155.1). NCBI lineage: Eukaryota > Metazoa > Mollusca > Gastropoda > Planorbidae > Biomphalaria > Biomphalaria sudanica. The sequence goes on from JAZGLO010006666.1 coordinate 588,221, forward strand.
CTCAAATATTCTATTGCGAGATTTCTTCAAATATTCTCTTGCGAGATTTCTTCAAATATTCTCTTACGAGATTTCTTCAAATATTCTCTTGCGAGATTTCCTCAAATATTCTCTTGCGAGATTTCTTCAAATATTCTCTTGCGAGATTTCTTCAAATATTCTCTTGCGAGATTTCCTCAAATATTCTCTTGCGAGATTTCCTCAAATATTCTTTTTTGTATTATGTTACGAGATTGTTTCAAATATCCTCTCTTACGAGATTTATTCGAGTTTTATCTCTCACGAGATCTGCCCGAGAGTTGTATCTTTCGAGATATCGTAAAGTGCTTTCTCTTACAAGAGTTCTTCAAAGTGCTCTCTCTTTCGATATTTCGCCGCCAGTTGCTATCTCTTTCGATATCTCGCCAAGTGGTAACTCGGTTACGCTCAACAAGCTCATCAATATTTAATTTCTGAAAGCAATCAATGATTCTTCTACCGTTGTCAAGCAAGAGTTCCAGCTCGCAGAGCACAGAAATATGAAGGAAGAAAGAGGGTGAAGGTGAGTATAAAGAGAGAGCGGGCAACGAACACGTCATTATAGTAATAGTCACTTTGGCATATGCTTGCTGTTTTCTTCTACCCCTCTCAGTGCCCCTAACCCCCTAGTTTTGGTGTTTTGCATATTTTTGCATAGCTCGCGAAGCTGGTTGACCTAGCTATGACGTCCGTAATGACAGTAATAATTGAACGACACAACAGAACTCTGAGATAGATAGACTTATAACGACATTACAGAACTCTGAGATAGATATATACATTTCGATATATGATTGTTGCGTGTGTATTGTCTCCCTTAAATTTACTGATATTTTTTTTTTTTGCTTCTTAAAATAGTTTGAATGTATGTGCATACACATGCAGACGTTTTTTAAAAAAATTAACACCTTTTAGTAGAACAAGTAGGAAGTAACCTCTGGTGTAGGGCTGGGTGTAACTTAGTATTTTAGTGTGTGTGTGTGTGTGTGTGTTTCTACGTGTAAGACGGATGACTTCTATCATTCTTTAGACACCAACCTGCTGTTGATAGTATGTTGAGTACTAATCTGTTATACCTAAGCAGTATATATGTTGGTCTTTATGACAGCATAAGTTGACCTTGTCACCGACATGAGCCACCGCCTCCTCTAATCCTGGTTTATAAATATAAATCTTTCTTGGACTCTCTTTACTCTCTGTTTCACTCAGTCACTTTCTCTCGTTCTGTTTCACTCAGTCACTTTCTCTCGTTCTGTTTCACTCAGTCACTTTCTCTCGTTCTGTTTCACTCAGTCACTTTGTTTCTTTCTGTTTCACTTGGTCACTTTGTTTCTTTCTGTTTCACCCAGTCACTTTGTTTCTTTCTGTTTCACTCAGTCACTTTCTCTCTTTCTGTTTCACTCGGTCACTTTTTCTCTTTCTGTTTCACTCAGTCTCTTTCTCTCTTTCTGTTTCACTCAGTCACTTTATTTCTTTCTATTTCACGCAGTCACTTTGTTTCTTTCTGTTTCACTCAGTCACTTTGTTTCTTTCTGTTTCACTCAGTCACTTTGTTTCTTTCTGTTTCACTCAGTCACTTTGTTTCTTTCTGTTTCACCCAGTCACTTTGTTTCTTTCTGTTTCACTCAGTCACTTTGTTTCTTTCTGTTTCACTCAGTCACTTTGTTTCTTTCTGTTTCACCCAGTCACTTTGTTTCTTTCTGTTTCACTCAGTCACTTTGTTTCTTTCTGTTTCACCCAGTCACTTTGTTTCTTTCTGTTTCACTTAGTCACTTTGTTTCTTTCTGTTTCACTCAGTCACTTTGTTTCTTTCTGTTTCACCCAGTCACTTTGTTTCTTTCTGTTTCACTCAGTCACTTTGTTTCTTTCTGTTTCACTCAGTCACTTTGTTTCTTTCTGTTTCACCCAGTCACTTTGTTTCTTTCTGTTTCACTCAGTCACTTTGTTTCTTTCTGTTTCACTCAGTCACTTTGTTTCTTTCTGTTTCACCCAGTCACTTTGTTTCTTTCTGTTTCACTCAGTCACTTTGTTTCTTTCTGTTTCACCCAGTCACTTTGTTTCTTTCTGTTTCACTTAGTCACTTTGTTTCTTTCTGTTTCACTCAGTCACTTTGTTTCTTTCTGTTTCACCCAGTCACTTTGTTTCTTTCTGTTTCACTCAGTCACTTTGTTTCTTTCTGTTTCACCCAGTCACTTTGTTTCTTTCTGTTTCACTTAGTCACTTTGTTTCTTTCTGTTTCACTCAGTCACTTTGTTTCTTTCTGTTTCACCCAGTCACTTTGTTTCTTTCTGTTTCACCCAGTCACTTTGTTTCTTTCTGTTTCACCCAGTCACTTTGTTTCTTTCTGTTTCACCCAGTCACTTTGTTTTCTTTCTGAAATGTTTATGTTTAGCGCTATTTCAATCTTTTAGTTTTCTCAATACGCTATCACTTTTCTGGACCAGTTGGAGGGGAAGGAAGAAAGAAGGATAATTGGGTTAATTTTACAGTCATCGCTTTTTTAAAGCATTTATAAAAAAAAATAATTTCGGTGGAACTACCTGAATTCGAACTCATGGCTCAAGCCGACATACTACCCACTCTGCTTATGAAGATTATTTGTTTCAAATTTTCTTTAAAGAGGCAACCTATAAAAGTATACCACCAATTCAGTCAAGTACAATTTCTTTCCCTTGTTCGAGATACCAAATAAAATAAGTAATTATCAATAGTTAATTAACTAATTGTTGTTGTTGTTGTTTTTTTCATTGATTCTTGTGGTGTTAGTTAAAAGAAATAATTGTGCAAAATTTCAGCTTGAATAGAGATTAATTTTAGGATAAATAATGTTTAGTAAAGTTTCACCAGACAGACAGACAGACAAAGTGAGTTGATTTAAGAATTGTAACAAAAAAAAAAAGAAAAGAAAAAAAATTATAAACAAAAAAAATGGTCTGTGATAAAACATTTAAAGTTTTGTTTGATTTTAAACAAAATGATTAATTACCACTAATTTATTGACTAGCTGGTTATTTTAAAAAAACAATTGATTCATGTTTTGCTAGGTTCAATAAATAATTGCTGAAAGTTTCAACATGATCCGAGAACGTGCTAACTATTTACCAGTCAGACAGAGTGAGTTGATATAAGCTTTGTACCAGACAGACAGAGTGAGTTGATATAAGCTTTGTACCAGACAGACAGAGTGAGTTGATATAAGCTTTGTACCAGACAGACAAAGTGAGTTGATATTATTGTGTGTTGGCCTCCTTCGGTCGTAGAACGACTATGGTTCATCTCGCACACTTCCTCATGTGGCTGTGGAGCCCTATTTTGGAGAGACACTCCCGTCCACAGATAGCGCAGGTTAAGGTGGCTTTTGCTTCGGTGGTAGAGGAGCTGGCCATTTTTTCGTATTGTACGCTTTTCTTCCTGAGCTGAGACCCATGTTCTTTCACTGTCCATAGATTTCTTGGCAACTGTATCTCTTCATCTGGTGCGGTCTAGAGCTATGTCTTCGCTGCTCTTATAGTTGTGTGCTATTTATTCTCTCTGAGACCTTGAATTTGTTGTTGTTTTTTCTGAGTCGGATAGTAGTGCATTATTTCAAAAACTGCAAGTGAAGAAAGGGAGTTCATTCAATCTATCAAACTATTCAATAAAATTAACCTCCGCTTGGACGTTACCGGATATTACGTTTGTCGCGATCAAATTTTACAAGGAATGTAATTGTCGTTAGCGAAAAAACGATCAAGGCCGTTATCGAAAATAAATGTCGTTAACGACCTGCGGCGTAGCAAACGACGCTATTTTGCATGGCCGGCCCTAGGCCACTGCAACCTATGCGACCGCAGTGGGACCCGCACTTTCAAAGGCCCCACGTTAAACCATTTTATAACTTATAACAGATTTTCCGGTCTCCTGATTTATCAGGAGCTCCTGGAAATCTCCTGAAATTGCAAAATATACGACAAGCTCTTAATTTTCATTTACTATTCGTATCCCTACCCAAACTGGGCCCCGCTTTTATTTTACGGGTGCAAACTACTTGTTCTCCCCCCCCCCATCTTTTTTTTTTCGCTGCTAAAGTTACTTGGGGTAACTCTAGTCCGACTTGCAGAAATAATAGAGTGATATTTCCATGACTTCTTGGTGATGTCAGGAATGGTTGAGCCATGAAGAGAAATATATATATAGATAGATGATCTGACAGCTGGAACATTACTTTGTTGACTTTCCGACATTTACAATATCATTCATTGTTTCAATTTATTCATAACATTACATTGTTTTCTTATACCACACCTATAACAGATCTATGTTTGTTTAATAGCTTTTATGTTCGTGCATTCACTTTTACAGTAGACAAGGCTACGTTAAGGAGTAGAATTTTATTTGCACGTGGGAAAGATAGCTATGAATATGTTATATTTTTCAATATTTGAAACTTTTCGCTAGGTGTACTAGTTTTAGATCAGGTTGTTTACAAGTTCTCCTGTGAACATTTTGGCATTTGACCTCTCCCGATTGTTACACACACCAACGTAACCTCCGTTAACTCTTTTTTTTTTTGTGTGAGAAGGGAGGTAATGTCAGGATACATTACAGAAATGAAGTCATTACCATTTTTTTTATGTGACATTTAAATTGCATTCGAATGACGTTTTTATACAGTCGCGCTACGTCTGGGACAACTGGATGTAACGTGTTCTCGAGTTGAAAAAAAAAAGAAATTAACCGTAATAATTATAAGTAGCCTGTGTATTCAAGTAACAGGCGTTGACATTCGTTTGTGAATAGACTTCTCTTTTGAGGGGGGAGCTGGTAGCGGAAAGGGTTAAAGTCGATTTTTCTACCACTTTCGCTAAACAAACTTGTTTGAAGCAAATATTGTTTGTATTAAGTTTGCTTTGGCTAAGGCGTTTATATGTTATAAGATTTGTGCTGTAGTGTAATTGTGTAACCAATAACGTGTGGGGTCGACTTTATTCGAACAGAGGCCATCGTTATAAACTAGAAATTAGAAGTAGTGTGTCAGAGTTGTATCCTAGTTATGTTCTAGTTGTTTAAGAATGTATTATTTTCTTCGTCGCCAAGTGTCGCCAACGTTCTCTCTCTCTCTCTCTCTCTCTCGGCTTCTCTGTCTCTCTCGGCTTCTCTCTCTCTCTCTCTCGGCTTCTCTCTCTCCCTCTCTCTCTCTCTCGGCTTCTCTCTCTCTCCCTCTCTCTCGTCGTCTCTCTCTCTCGTCGTCTCTCTCTCTCGTCGTCTCTCTCTCTCTCGTCGTCTCTCTCTCTCGTCGTCTCTCTCTCGTCGTCTCTCTCTCTCGTCGTCTCTCTCTCTCGTCGTCTCTCTCTCTCTCGGAGTCTCTCTTTCTCTCTCTCTCCGTCTCTCTCTCTCTCTCTCTCTTTAAGAGCTTTACCTAACTAAAGGAGTACAAGTAAATTTTCCCCTTTCAGACCTTGTGATCTATAAGGCAGATGATGTTAAGGTCACCTGTTACATTGGCCAACGGTTAACGAGCAGGGTGTCGTGTGGCCAGCACGGCTTTTTATCAGGACCTCAGTGCTTAACCACTCATCCACCGCGACCCCACTAAAAGAGTAAAGGATTAGAAATTTAAAGCAACTGGGCCGGATTTATGGAAGTGGTGGCCCTGTGCAGATTTTTTTTACGATATCCCTTTTTCAAACGCCTTTTTATAAATCCATCTATAAGCATGCCATCTTTGCGTACTTTTTTAATTTAATCTCATCATTTTTCTTTTTATGTTGAAAATGAACATGGGGGAAGTTTCTCTACCAGGCAGAACAGTAGCTCAGACTGGGCATGACCCAGAGTCTTTGACTCCACTCTCTGGAAAATTACGAAGAAGAAGCATATTTTGTGTGAAATTTTATAGCTTTTAGTTTGTAGAGGTCCTCGTTAGCAGGCCGTACAGTCAGGACTACTGTAATCCCGGGCCTGCTACCAACTGTGAGATGTAACAACTATCCTGCTTTGACAGAGTTGTTTGTTTGCTTTGTTTAGTGAAAAATCAGTCAAAGTCGTGTGTGTTTTTATACTGAGCCTCTGACTTCATTAAGATGTCCACGCTTTAAGCTGTAAGGAGCTTTAACGCGCGCATTGAAACATGCAGAATATTTAATAAATACTGTAAAAAAACAAACACCAAAGCTTATATAAGGGATATAAGGGGCAATGACTGTCATAACTCTCAATGTTGTTAGAGTTATCTCCTTTATATATATATAATTGCCGATATTTAATTAGCTAATCTTTTTTTTTTTATTGATTCACGTTTTGTCATTGACAATATATATTTGTGCAAAGTGTCAACTTGATCCGAGAATGGGAAGTGGGAGAAATAACGTGCACAAGATTTGTACCAGGCAGACAGAGTTGATAGAATGCTTTGTATAGAAAAGAAAAGGTACCGTAAACATGAACACAATTACACTACCGGAAGACACTTGTCTTCTTTTACGTATTAGATATTCCTTCAGAATGAAAGATTATTACATCTTAGCCCAAACCTCCCACAGGACAGCTGGGAGGGTTTTGAACGCGGGATCATCGAGACACAGTACAGAGCGCATACCACACAAGCAGGCAGCTTTGCAATAGTATAGAAAAACTATAGCCGCAAGTTTGGTATAAATTTGGCAACAGAACAATATTACGTGGCGGGAAGGGAATTACGAACTAATCCGTTTTTTTTGTTTTTGTTTTTTTGTTTGTGGTAAAAGATAATTAGTGATCCCTGTGTAACAAGTTTTACAGTCCTTTTGAATGACGAAAAGACGTCGCCTTATGTACATAGCTGCAGAGATGCCTACATGCCAAAATGGAAATGCGTATTTTGAGGGGCTAAGGCGTATTTTCCTAAATATCATGAAAAATGCCCAGGAAAGACTAAAATGATATCATTCAAGCACATAACATACATGAAAGGCAGCTATCCCAAAGTTAACAAAACATAAAGTTATATAAGACATTTTGTACATTTGTCAAAATATTTACACTTTTAGTGTTTGTCTTAGAATTTTCTAGACTATGTTAGAATGATAAGGTTCTTGTCACTTGGCAATGATCTTATGATCATAATGCCTCTAGTGTACTTCACATTCCATAATAGCGGCAACAGAACATTTAGCTGGATCAGTGACATTTAGTTTTATGAAATAAAATTTTGTTTATAGGCAATTTCTTTACAAGGTATCCAGCCACTGGAAATATTGTATATCACTCAGATTTTCTTCTTCCAGACCTTTTTTGCAGAGTTAGCAATGAAAGCTTTGGCATCCTCTACAATCACTAATGACAAACATTTTAAATATGTGTTTTTCAGGCAGATAATCCTAATTAGTCATTGAACTTGTTTTTAATATAGGTGGGTCGCGACTAAGTGACCATCACATGAGGTCAGTTAACATTAATGGTCCGATTTTGTAAATGTTGTATCTGATAACCTGAATAGTTGTGTTCAATGTTGCTGCTAGGGGATGTCCGAGGTGCCCTGCCCACATGTATTGTAATGCACAATTTTTCTAAAACATTTCCTAGCCTCGTTTTGAAAACTAGGTTTTCCATATGTTCTGTAACGTCGTTTGCTTCAATCTAGTCCGCTAGAACAGCGTTTCTCAAACTGGGACACGCGAACCCCCTAGGGGGTCCGCGAGACGACCGAATGGGGTCCGCAAAAAGATGACAGTTGTGTACAATTAAAATAACTTTTACGCTAAAAGCCTGTTTATCCGGTCAGATTGTTTGAATCAGGTCGCCCCGCACAACTGTTTAATATTTCTATGTCCTACTATTTTATGAGGACCTAAAACAAAGATGTGAAAACATATTTTTTTCTTGGATTTTCCCGATTGGGTAATGAACCTTTGGCGCGTGGACAAACTCAGATGCGAATCACAGACATTGACATAAATAAATATAGACTGGTCGATTAAAGAGTTTTATGAAAGGAAAATTTGTGACTTGCAATTTTGTGTACTTTATTATACAGCATTTATGAGCAGTATAAAAGTTAAGTATTCATATCTATTTCAGCCATAACCTATATAAGTATAACATATATTGTAAATAAGGAGGCAGTGTAGTTTTGTTTAATCTCTAAGAACGAAGATCATGCAATTTTTCATAATTCGGAAATCCGAATACAATAGCTATACATGTTTTCAAGTTACATGAAGTTACTTTCTTCGGCCAGTCTATATTTATTTATGTCTATGATCACAGATGAATCTATAATACAAAAGTAGCTTCATAGACGATAGACCTATGTATATTATTATATCTAGACTGGAAATCCAAGCAAATTCTTATCCGCGATTGATCGATTCACAGACCTATATATCTAGATTTGTATGTACGTAACTCTTTCTCAAGCTTTAAGGGAAGTCGCCCCAAATCTAGGCAAATCAATCTTTTCTGTCTTAGAAAAGTAATGATCTTTAGTTTTCAAAGTTTTGAAATAATGCAAAATCATTCTTGTTTGGTACAACGTGGATGCATTGCCGTAATGAACCTCATCACAAAGAAAATAAACCGATTCGAAATTTGTGCTCGATAAGCCAGGCATAATAACACTCTTTCAAATCTCATCAACCTCATCCAAAACATTAAATTTTATTTTAAACAAACGTTGTAAGCTCTAGAAATAGTACACTCCCTATCTCTGTAATTTGTTTTTACATTTGTTACTTATGTAATATGTAATTATGTAGCTCCTTTTCAAATAGGGGCCCGTGAGCAATCCTTGACTATATAAAGGGGTCCCCGGGTAAAAAAAAAAGTTTGAGAACCTCTGATCTCGAAGATCGTTGCTTTAATTATTAAAAGTGAAATAACAATGAACTATCCTTTCTCCCATCAGAAAAAGAAAGCTATGTTTGGTTCCGTGTGTACCACGTGATCAATCCATGCCTTCCCTCTATCGGTGGAACTATGAGATTACTGCGCAAACGAAAAACATTATGGTAAGTATAAACGCTTTATTTAATTTCTTTTAAAATGTGTTTGATGTTATAGACAACAGCTCACCTGTTGTTATGGGTTTTTTTTTTTATGGCGGATGGTAAACGAGGGTGTCGTACGTGGCCAACACAAAGACCAAAGCCTTTCCCCAACCAGTGTTAGATAGGCCCAAACTCAGTGGCGTGGCTAGATTTTAGGAGAGAGGTCCAAATTTGAAAATAAACCCGGACCCCATTTGATGGGGGGGGGGGCAAATGTGTGTCCGAAATGTGTTTTTACATTAAATATTACGCCACTATTTCATGTCATGATGTCAATCGTCAAAATGCAGACGCCCCTAATGAGGTAAAGCCCCTCCCCCCCCCCCGGGCTTACAAATCCCCATCTACGCCACTGACCACACTTTGGAGTTGGGTGGACCCTTCAGTTTTGGAAGCCGAGGGTCAACACGAGCAGGTTAATTTTCGTTGGCAGCATTTAACAAGAATGTTACGGGGTCAATACAGGGACAAACTGTTATGGTTTAAAAAAAACAAACAAACTGCACTACTGTACGGAGGATATGTATTGATTGGTAAACGTTGGAAAAACTTGGGAGCATTAAAAAGTAAAATTCGAGTGCATTAAATGACAGTCATAGCCTTTGTATGCACTGTTTGATTTCTTGTTGTTGTTTTTTTTTTGTTTGAACTTTACACGATATACTGTCACGATTGTCTTTGGAGAGGTTTGTATGGTCTCCACAATCATATACCATAACGCAGATTCTTTTACAACTGGCAACTATGGATTACTGAAGAAAGACAGAATTCAGAATATAGTTTTCTAGAGTTTAATGTCCTCAAACTCGTGTCAACAAAATAAATAATCCAAAATATAAATCACAATGTTTACTTGGCTGACATAAAATAATGTAGTGGAAATATAAAACAGTAGATATATGGTGGCTGAAGGGTTAAGCGCTTGGCTTCCGAACCTGGAGTCCTGGGGCCGAATCTCTGTGAAGACGGTGATTTTGAATTTCGGAATTTTTAAGTCCACCCAACTCTAAGGGTACCTGACTTCAGTTGGGGAAAGTAAAGGCGGTTGGTCGTTGTGCTGGCTACATGACACCCTCGTTAACTTTTGGCCACAAAAAACGGATGACCTATAGGTCGCAAGGTCTGAAAGGGACCTTTTTAGAGATAGATATGATCTATAATCCATTACATAATAATAATAATAATAATCCGCTATCTACACTACTCCAATACAATATACCCCATTTTTATATCAACCTAGGGGATAATAACAACTGACCTCACAGATACCTTCAAGGCCATTAACATTCCTAGGAACATCCTCGTTGCCTGTCAGAGGGCGGTACTGCTGCAGACCTGCCACATCACCAGAAAATTCCTCAGTGGAAACTGTTAAAGGGACTACGATGAATTTTGTTTCTCTTTAACGAAACTCGACCCTGGAAGCGCCAGAGAATGACTACTCGTTCGTTTCTGACATAATAACAATAATAATAATAATAGATGCTACAGAAATATGTTAGGTAGCACATACAAAAACCGCATCACAAACTAAGGGATTAGAGACAGGATTAGAACAGCAATTGGACCCCATGATGACTTACTAACTACCGTCAAAAAACGAAAGCTAAAACTCTATGGTCACATCACAAGGTTCTCAGGGCTCGCAAAGACCTTCCTTTAGGGAACAGTACCAGGAAAAAGAAGAAGAGGCAGACAGAGAAAGCGATGGGAATAAAACATAAAAGAATGGACGGCCTGCCATTGAAAGAGCTTCTATACAAAGCAAAAGATGGAGAAAGACGGTCAACAGTTCTTGTATGGTGCCCCAAGGGTCCAACGGGCTAAGGGATAGATGAAGGTGAATCATAATCCAATACTGAATACTTGAAATAATGACCAAACTAACGTGAGCATGACTAGCGACTGTCTAATGGTCTAACCTATTGTGATAGTTTCGCATTTATATAGTAGTGTATATCTTTCTCGTTAGTTTTCGGCACTGATAGAGCGTACCTTCCCATGATTCCATTTTTCGACCCTATATCTAGTTTTAGCAAATCAATTGCTCTCTATAAAAATCTGCATAATATGACCTGAATAATAGGACATGTGACTTCCTGCTGGTCAGCTGATTATGTGTTGTCAAGCGTGACACTATACACACAAAGGGGACAAAATCTTATAGTTACATCGCTTTCTTCCAAAATATTAGATCAACAGTTTCTAGTGTTGCACTTGTAGCTGATCTACTATCATGTTAATTGTTATGTTGTCTTTCTCTGTTTAAAAATTGGTTAATCAGGTTGTCTTCAAACCTTTCACAAACTAGTGTCCACAAAAGTAATCTGGGCTAGAATATGATCGAATAGCTAGCTCGAAGTTGCGCTACGCATAAAACAATGTTCTGTTTTGCGATACTTTTTTTTTATGAAGATATGATAGATACTGTTTCTTTATATCTTGATACTAATTCATTTTGTATGCGATTCTAATTCATTTCTAATTGATATATCTAATCCTCAGTATCGTCTTGGTGGTACTCGCTGTATTCTTGTCTTTGATGTTGAGTCATACGATCGTCCTGGACCTTTCTGGTGCCATCAGGATACAGGATCTCAGCCCCAGGAATGTGATGGGTCACATCGGATACATCGGCGTCGGCTTGACGCAGCCCAAGGAGTGCAAGCCCGCGCGCAACGTGGCCTTCGTGAAGACCCACAAGGCCGGCAGCACCACCATCGCCAACATCCTCATGAGGTACGGCATGGCCAACGACCTGAACTTCGCACTGCCCAACACCAAGCTGCATTCGTATGGTTATAACTACATCTCCCGAGCAGGCGAGGTGTTGACAAGAGACTTCATTATTCCGCTTCCGGCAGGGCAGGAATACAACATCTTGTTCAACCACGCCATTTACAACAGAACAGCATTCCGCCTCATCATGCCTAAAAACACAACATATATTACCATACTGAGGGAACCCTTTCAGCAATTCGTATCCACCTTTGAGTACTATCGCGTGGAAAAGTATTTCGCCAAAAGGGGTTACCAAATTCCAGAATCAGAAAATCCTATATCAACTTTCCTTAAAAACCCATACTTGTATGACAGAAGTACTGCTTTATTTTCCTATATAAGGAATAAGCAGTCTGAAGATCTGGGTTTAAACAGACAGCATTATAAAAACCCAAACAAACTTAAAGAATATATTGAGGCTATGGATAAAGACTTTACCCTGGTGATGATCCTGGAGTATTTCGATGAGTCGCTGCTCCTTCTAAAGCACGCGCTCTGTTGGAGCATAAAGGACATCCTGTACATCACCCACAATGTCAACCACAAGAAACCCAAGCGGAACTTCACGGACGCTGATCTTGCCAATCACCGGAAGATGAGCCACCTGGACTACGAGCTGTATTCTCACTTCTTCAGAAAGTTCTGGGACAAGCTTCAGTCCCAAGGGGACGACTTCTTCAAAGAGCTGGCCCACTTCAAGTCTCTACTCCACCGCGTCAACCAGAGCTGCTACGCCCGGCGGAGTTTCCTCGTAAAAAAAACGAAATGGCACAGCAGTTTCACAATCAACAAGACAGACTGCAGGATTCTGATGCTGCCCGAGCTCGTCAGTCTAGATCTTCTTTACAACAGGACCAGCCAAAAGTTTAATTTAGCACCAAATCTGAATTACGTTGTGCGGTACGGCAGGAAGAACCAAGCGGCGCAGACAGAACGTTTAACTGTGAATGCAACCGGTACCTAATTTTATGTGCCGGTATTTTTAACTGAGCCACACTTCCAGTGTTGTCTTGTTTACTTTCTTTCTTAATCACAGTACACTCAAAAGTGTTCAATCCAAAGTGTTTTACTAAGAAGGTAAAATTAGAAGGAAAAAAAAGGGAGAGAACTATTTTTTTTTAAATATATTGGCCATGAACTTATTTGCATGTTTTTATTTACTTGTAATTTATTGTTTAGTTATAATTATCAGTTGGATGTTTTTAACGAGCCAGTTGTTTATTGTGTCAAAATGACATTCCAGTATTAACATTTTTGTCTTCTTATAAAAATGTTTTTTTTACATATGAAACTATTTTTGAAAAAAAAAAGTTCGCCCAGCGAAAGTAACTCTAATACTAACTATACATTAAACACACAAGCAAATACACTCGCACCTCAAATAGTTGCAATCCCGAAACAGCGTAAATCACGATAAACAGCATCCAACATATTCTGTGAGATATCTTGCTTCTTAAAAAAAGAAAAACATTTTTTAAAGACTATACCTTCATTATTAAACATAAAATATAATAAAATAATTAAAAAAAAATTGGTTGGTTTAATTCTAGTTTCGAACCCGTGACACCGCCATCCACAACATCCTCAAAAGTTCGCAGCATCCTCAACACCCATAATATAAACAACATCCATGGAATAAAAAACATCCACAGTACCGGTATACCCATCATTCACGGTATACAAAACATCCACAATCTCCTCAACATCCTTGGTTTTAACAACATCCTCGACATCCATAACATCCACAATATCACCGTATCAACATTACAGTATACACGTGTACAAACAACATCCGGGAGAAATATCCGCATCATCAACATTCCCGGCATCAACATCCACAGCAAAGGCTTTGTTGTTGTTTTTTTTTTTATTTCAACCAAACTTGAAGTATTTCCCCTTTCTTGGAACTGAGACAGACCTTCAGGTGTCCACAACTACTCTGATTGTCCTGCCTCATGTCCCCTTCAGCCCGCATCGTACTCCACATGTTCTTCCGTTATCTTTACCCTTTATAACGTACGTCCTTGTGACCGTACGTCCTTGTGATCCCTGAGCATAGTTTGTTTCTTTTTTCAATCTTCTCATTTAGAAAAACAAAAACATTTGTCAAAAGTGCACACAGTTTTGTTTTTCTCTCCCGTATTGTTTTCGTCTTCGTTCCTGAAAAGGTAAAAGCTGATCCTCCACAAATCATGATCTCCTCCATTTCAACTTAGGGCAGCGTCTTTCACTAGGTCACACTTTTTCACGTAGAAAAATATATGCTCATAATACATTGTTTAACTTCCAATGCACAAAGTAATACGGGTGCACCGGATAGTCGCTCCGGCTTCTGGCGAATATCCGGCATTTTTTACTATCCGGTCATATCCGGATCCGGCCGGATATCAAAAAGTACTATCCGGTGCACCCCTACAAAGTAATCTACAAAATCGTTGGTCATTCCAAAACAAAAAAATTTTCTTTGTATGCAGAATCTACAATTCAATTTCCCTCCGATGTGGTCCTGCGTCAGAGGCTGTTAGTTGTTTGAATTTCTAGTCTTTTTGTGTTTCTATTTCATGCTATTTATTTATCAAGCAGCTTGGACTTGTAGAAAAATTATTATTATTTATAAGTTTTCATGCTCTGGCAATGCCAGGGTCGAGCTTCGTTAAAGGGGAAACAAAAGTCATTGTAATCCACTCATAAATTTTCTGATGACCTGGCTGGTCTGCAGAATTACTGCCCTCTGGCAGGCAACGAGAATCATTTTAGAGATATTTAGTGCCTCGAATGCGTCTTCGAGGTCAGTTATTACTACCTTTACTATTGTAACTGTGAATAGACCTTGCTTTTAAATGATTTAACTGTATAGAATTTAGCCCTTGTTATGTAAAGGGAGAGTGATCCTTAAAGGATTACGGGCACGACATGGCCTAAATTGTGCCGATGTGCCTAAACCCAAAACTCAAATCTCAAACTCGGTTGATATAACAGGTTATATTATTATTTAAGGTAGCTTCCATATTATTATTATTATTTCTTATCACCATACAACCAAACATCGTTATAACGACTCTATTTGTAAGCAGACCACATCGCTACACCTGCAATATACAATAAGATCGCTTCCAACGAATATGTATCAAGGATAATACCTTTATCATACTATTATGTATTATCAGACCTTATGGGCTATAGGGCAGATGATGTAAAGGTCATCTGTTTCTACGACCAGCACAGTCTTTTCCCCAATTTAATGTGACGTTCACCCAGAGGCGTCCTAAAAGAAAATCCAGAATTAAAAAAATCTTTACCGAGATTCGATAGCCGAGACCCCTCGGTTCGGAAGTCAAGCCTTTTGCCACTACGCCCCTGACTGTATAATTATAGAATTTCTTAAATTTGCAAAGATTTTTTTTTTCTCTTTTTTCGGAAAGTTAATCAAAGGTTGGAGTTTTAAAATTATTTTCCTATTCGCAGTAAAGACTAAACAAGGGTTTTCAAAACAAGACTTATGTGATAGATTAGTTATTAATTAGCTTCATCTGGGCTGATTATATTTATTCTGTTTTATGTTTTGCCCAACTGATTGTGGTTTATGTATGTGTGTGTTTGCATGTGTATGTGTGTGTTGCACGTGTGTGTGTGTGTGTGTGTGTGTGTTAATGAACTGAGACGCCCACGTGTTAAACATTTGACCATCCAGCAACGAGGGTGGGTGAAAGGCTTACAACTGCCTGTGCATTTATATATGATCGATAACATAGGCGGATTTTTTTTATGCGATATTAACATTCAACCATCGCTCAGCTGAAAGTCAGATAAAAGTCCGTCTGGAAAAAATATTCGATTTTGTAGTGATAAAAAGGGGACATAAGCGATGTATTGTTCTATATTATTGTATTTTTATTATATTTATGCATTCCTTAACCTAAAGCAAGACACTAAGTTACATATTTATATAGATTTCGCTTGCAAAGCTTTATATTAACTCATTTTATTTGCCTGTGCTCCTTGCCTCTCTTATTGCCCAATTTCGGATCAGGTTGAAAGTTTGCACAAGTATTCATAGTCGGTGACAATACATATTAATAAGTGGTACTTTATTAATTGATTCATTATCTTCGATGTAGGAAGAAGGGAGACAACCCTGCAGTATTAAAAGCTATGGCAGTAATAGTTAAGTGGGTTTTTTTTGTTTATTATCTATTGAAATGGCTTCATATTTCGGACACACTATATAATGAATCTAATTTTGATAGTAATAGTTTTTAAAAAAAAATGTGTGTGAACTGATTTAACCCTCATGGCGCGTTTGGTAGTTTAGCTTCCAAACATCAGAATTGTAATTCCATCTTATATGCACTCATTGTAAAACAGCTCAGAACTTAAAGGGTTAACACTAAAAGTGGAAAAAATGGCCATTCAAACTTATCAGTATGACTTCGATTTGATGTGAACCAGGGTGGCTGGCTGGTGGTGCAAGATGCACTCTGAGCTGTTGCCCCGATGGTCCCGGATTTGAACCCTTTCCCCGCTGCCAACTCCGTCGTCCTGCGGGAGGTCTGGACTAAGATAGAATAAATTACAAATCTGAAGGAACATGTAACACAAAACAGCCATAGTTACGAATAAACATTACAGAACTAGATCTCTTTCTTTTTGTTTCACCAGACTTCATTGGTTACGAATTTAATTTTTACTCAATCATTTGATAAAAATTACAAAGTTGGCGACGATTTTTTTTTGGTTCAGGTTAATTTAACTCTTTCTCTCCGTCATTATTTTCCTCGTTTCGAGAGTAGACCTATTATTCATTTATCTCATTTGTATTTCACTATCCTGTTATGATTAAACATCAATAACCTTTTTTGTTTGTTATCAGAAAATGTTATATTTGGTGTTGAATTTTTACACAACACAAATTAAAGTTTATAAATCCAAAATCTATTTAGTTTAATGGGAGTCAAATCAACGTTGGCATCGTCAATTAGGAGAGAAAGAGTTAAATAATAAAGCGTTATTGGGTACGTTTAAACCAGATCTCTAACTTATCGTTCTTCCTGTGGCAAAGGTTTTAATATCTTTGCTGTTACCTTAGGATTTTAGAAATAATGTAAAAACGTCTGTCTCTTATTTGGACATGGTTTAAAATATTAAGCCAACTTCGTATGTGTTCAACCGATTTTAGTCGCTAACTAGGTCGGATTTAGCTTTTTCTGTTGCTGACATGGGAAGGGTTTACCTAATTTGATTGTTGGATATGCAAATACATGTCTACCACTAAACGTGCATTATAGAGTCGTGTTGTATTTATAGTACCGAGTTTATTTTTTGTTCCGCATAGAGCTCTTTATATGAGCTACGAATACATTTTATGAAGACTGGTATTATCACTATCGCTTGGTGGTGGTATTTCCAGTATAGAACTGTAACTATGTTACACATTTTTATGTTGTATTAATTCAGCTATTGTTGTGGTTCGTTGCCATGGTAACTGGTGATTGTGTTACTTGATGTTTATTGCATGTTTGATTCCACAATATTTATTTCTGAACGTTGAGATTTTGTAAATTGAAAAGATTTTTTTAAAATAGGAAAGAAAGAAGACAGATAATAAATTGATTTATTGACATAAATATTGTTTGTATAATTTTTATTATTTAGGCCTACTTTTTTGTTTTATTAGTAATTTATTGTAAGTTCCTTGCACACAACCCAAACATATTCCAACCTCACTATTCAGACATGTTCCACCACTCAATCCAAAAACTGTTACCTCAACATGTTCCAATCGCACAATGCAAACATGTTCCAATCACACAATACTATAGGGCCGCCGCTACCTATTGTGCAATGTGTGCATTGAACGCTGGCGGCCGAATGTAAACGGTGGCCAAATCATTATTCCAAGATTTCATTTTTTTTTTTGGTTTAATAAAAAAAAATGCAAACATATTTTATTTAAATTCTGATCACTATCCTTTGAAAACTTGGAAGGGGGGGGGGGGGGGACGATATTCGTACAATAAGAAGTTATTTTGGAAACTTTAGAAAGAAAGATATAAAAAAAAAACGGCTCGCGAGGAATTCCCACGGGTTTTTTCATAGGCGCCGACTCTTTCCTGATCTTGAATTTTCGTGGGTTGTTTTGTAATATTTGTTTCGAGTCGAATAGCCCGCACTGTAAATAGATCTAGTAATTAAAAAGTCAATTTTAAAACATTGTCACTTTCATTTGAAATGGCTGTTAATTGAGAGTAGAATATTTGTAGCCGATTATAGAGTGTAGATGTAGATCTACATTAAGTTCATTCGCGTTCTAGTTTAAAATACATTTTTAATTATCTTCTTTACGTAATAAAAATCAGTTCGGTACCTGACATTTTGGCGCAGCCGTTTTGGAACAAGGGACGTTTTGGGGCAAGGGACGTTTTGGCGCGAGATATAATTTGATGATAATTTAATAAGCACGTAGCTTTTATAACAATTTTTATGCCACTCTACTATCATATTGTGTGTAAAGTGTGAATTCTAACACCGTCCAGCGAATTTTTTTTAATAAGGTATTTGCTTATTTCATGAATATATAATAAGTCAGATTCCTTAATGGTAATGAGTTGTTATCCCCTTCCGTTTAATTATATGTGAGTCCTGTTAAGCTCATTGGGTGACATTCTTCGATTTCTTTCCAAAAGATATTTAAAAAAAAAAAAAAAGAATTGATATTAGTTTAATATCCGAACAAGCTGTGATACTCTTTAAATATATCTATACTAATAAAAGGCAAAGCCCTGACTCACTGACTCACTGACTCATCACTAATTCTGCAACTTCCCGTGTAGGTACAAGGGTGAAATTTGGCAGGCGCATTCCCTACAGCTTACTTACAAAAGTGCAGCAGGTTTCGTTTCCCAATCGTACGCGTAACGGTCGTAACGGTCGACAACGTCCGCTCTGTGCTACACATTGCACGGCCACATCAGACTCACTGCTGATGTCCGAAGGGACATTGTGTTGTATGTGCTCAACAACTGGGACAGGTTCAAGGTGTGGACAGATGATGGTACGGGAGACAATTACACAACACAGGAGCACTATCACAGTGAACTCATTCATTCGACTGCTGTGTATGTGCTCAACAACTGGGACAGGTTCAAGGTGTGGACAGATGATGGTACGGGAGAGAACTGCTCATTCAGCTTTCAAGCTACCTCTCAACCTCAGCCACACCACTGATTCGCCCTCCACGTGCAACATATCAAAGCAGAGCAACATGGCTGAAGTGCTAAGACAGTGCAAGCTGATTGTCTGGGATGAGTCCACCATGGCACACAGAGGGGCTGTCGAGGCTTTGGACAGGACCCTCCAAGACATCCGAAACACCACCACACGTATGGGAGGCTTGACAGTGTTGCTGGCTGGAGATTTTCGGCAAACCCTACCAGTCGTGCCCAGAGGAACACGCGCCGACGAAGTGAAAGCCTGTCTGAAGTCTTCATACCTGTGACGTCAAATCACTGTCGTCACTTTAAGAATAAACATGAGGGTTCATCTGAATGGCGACACAAGAGCCGGAGAGTTCTCTGATCTTCTGATGAGTATTGGTGATGGCAGCTTCAGTCAAGAAAATTCTAAAATAGCAATTCCATCAAATCTCTGTCTCCTGGTGAAGACCTTGCAAAACCTTCGTTACAATGTTTATCCCAATCTAAGAACTCTCCAGCATATAGACGTGTCATGGTTGAGGGAGAGAGCTATTCTAACACCACGAAACGACATGACCACGGCCATAAACCACGTTTTACTCCAAGAACTCCCCTCACAATCTAAAACATACCAGTCTGTGGATTCAGTTGTGGAAATGGAAGACGCGGTGCACTATCCGGTAGAGTTTCTCAACTCTCTGAATCCTCCAGGCACTCCTGAGCATCGTCTCATTTTGAAGGTTGTGGCAACGATAATGTTGCTGAGGAACTAAACTGTGCAACGGCACCAGACTTCAAGTCACGTCTCTGCAGAAGAACCTCATTGAGGCAACTATTTTCACTGGCAGTGGCTCAGGAGAGACAGTTTTGATTCCTCGCATCCCCGTCATCCCCTCTGACCTCCCATTTCAATTCAAACGCCTCCAATTCCCAGTAAGGCTCTGCTTCGCCATGACAATCAACAAGTCTCAGGGACAGACACTACAAAAGGTTGGCACTGACTTGAGACAGGACTGCTTCTCACATGGGCAACTGTACGTCGCATGCTCAAGAGTAAGCTAATTATATGTGAGTCCTGTTAAGCTCATTGGGTGACATTCTTCGATTTCTTTCCAAAAGATATTTAAAAAAAAAAAAAAAATTGATATTAGTTTAATATCCGAACAAGCTGTGATATTAAATATATAGATTGATAAATTGGGTTTGGGGTGATTTGGGTGACACATCTTCTCTTGACGCAGGTTAAGTCAAATTAAAGAAGACAAAACCTGAGATGAACTCCATTTTTTAGCAAGGCTTGGCAAGAAACTCTGCTGTTAGGCGTAGTGCCTTTAAGCTCCCAGGACCGAGCATTGGTCGTTGGCGTCATGAGTCTGGCGATCATCTCCTTGGGACTGGTCATTACCTATGACACCTATCCCGCCTCCTCTATTCTGGGAAAAAATTCACTCCTTGTATATACTCTTTCCTTCACACATTCCATCTCTCGCGGGTGAGACGATAATCTGTTTCTAGCACTCCTCATGACATTATTTCATTTTGTTTTTGTTTTTAAATTAGTGTAATACCTTCAACAAACATTTTAAAAAATAAAAATGTGCCTCGTAATATATAGACATACACAAGCTCAAATATTTATTAAAGAAACTGATGTGAAAAAAAAAAAAAAAAATTACATGCAGTAAATGAAATCACATTTAAACTGCGAAAGTTCACATAAAATAAGTTTTGTTAGCAGATATAAAACAAATTACAAAGGAACTGATATATAATGTACAAAAACTACTATTGTTTTTCGCCTAAAAATTTGTTTAAAAATGTATAATAAACAGATTTTTTCGCTATATTATACCAAGATAAACAAAGTATACATTCTCCCCCCCCCCCCCCCGTGAAGTAACTACACAGTAGATAAATTGGTTATGGTTTTAAAAGTATTACCTCCCTTGACCATTTCCCTAAAATGCTCGCCCCTGAGATAATATTTACCTTTTTACAAATATGGTAAATCTTTTATATATAAAAAGTGTAATAGGAAGATACGCTTTCTTTTCAAGAATAAAAGAGGTTTCTTTTATTTGCGAACTCTATTTAGGTTTACCTTAAGATACGAGGAAAAAAACATATTTAATAAAAATATAAACCATCATTTTGTATTGACTACGTTGAAAACCATTAAGAAAAACCAAAGTTCTTTTGGCCACGTTCTCGCTACAGTAAGCTATTTTTAGCTTTGCGCAGTGGCGGTACCATAGTCAATGAGGTGTTACCGAGACATGGTTATTGCTAATTGAAAACTAAACCCAATACCCCGCACGGACGACTCTAACCAGTCGGCTGGTGCAATTTTTAACGGCCTTGTACAGAGGCCTAAATTATCTCTAATGTATCTTATGTTGGTAGCATCAGTCAAGACACACTCTGCATGTTATCTTGTTATTTTTATTCTGTTTTATTTTAATTAAATCATTAGTTTCCAAGATTTGCTTCGAAAAAAAAACAACACTTATTCACTAAGCCGGCCCTTACAATTGCGGGGCCCTATGCGAAACGGATTGTCTTGGAAGGGATAAGGATAATCAGAGAAAATGTAGATTTTGTATTAGAAAATAAAATCGTCTTTGCTTTTTTTTTTTCATTCTTTACTAAGTAAACTATTTAAGTAAAGAAAGTATTTTAACTTCCAGCTTAAGTTAAAATTCGCCTTATTATTACACTTTTGCTAAATGAAAGCTGACAAGCCTTCTTTTTTTTTTTATTTTCGATATTTGAATGACAACCCAAAATGACCCTTTTGTCTATTTTTCAGGAGATTGTTTACGAGTTTTGTTGGGGATTTTAATAATTTTAGTAAAAAAAATGTTTTCCACGTTTCTGATGTTCCTTCAGAGTTGATAATTTACTTCCTAGTTCAAACCTCCCACGGGGCGCTGGGGATGGGAGCGGGCAGGTTTGAACTTTGAACCCTGGGTCATCGATAAGTCCAAACGAGAGTCTAGCGTATATTTTGTAATTTCAGGAGATTTCCAGTTATAATAGTTTAATATAATAATTTACACCCAGAATGAATGCTGGCCCTATGAAAGTGCGGGGCCCACTGCGGCCGCATAGTTTGCAGTGGCTTAAGTCCAACCCCGGCTATTTCATGCATTTTTTTTACTGTAATGTTTATCGTATGCGAGGTATAGTCAATATCAGCCTTTGGTCTGTCTTTTAATGATTTGTCTGATTCATAGTTAGATAATAAGACAGGGTGGAAAAGATGATTCAAAGACAATTCGTTCACCCGACTATTCGTTCACGCGACTTATCGCTCACCGACTATTCGCTCACAGACTTGTTCACCGACAGTTGGTTCACGACAAATCGTTCACGCGACTAATCGTTCACTGACAATTCGTTCACAGACAAATTGTTCACAGACAAATCGTTCACTGGAAGGTAACATTTTGTTAATATTATATATTCTCGTCGCGTGTTTAATTTGTTTACATGAAAACTTTTGTAGCTATCATAGGCGTAGCCAGGGGGGGTTGGGGTTCAACCCCCCCCCCCCCCGAAATGAGATCCCCCTTCCCGCAGGGGGGGGGGAACGCATTCAGTGACGGATTTTTTTTATTTCATTTTGTTGTTTTTTTAGGTGAGATTTTAATACTAAATCATCACTTACCACAGCACAGCCGAGGGGGTTTTGAATTAAAAACCCTATACCAGGGGGGTTTTCAGATTTTAAAAAAAACTATCAGGGGGTTTTGAGATAAAAATCCCTCTACCAGGGGTTTTGACTTTTAAACCATTTACAGGGGTTTTGAGTTTAAAACCTCCTACCGGGGCTTTTGCAGTTAAATCCCCTTCTTCTATAAGCAAAACTAAAAAAAAATGCAAACGACAATCGCCCAATTCCAAGAAAACAGCTAAGGAAGATTTTGACTTTAAAACCGACTCCAAAAATTACGATAAACCCCCTCTCAATATAAAAAAAGCAAATTACACTCAAAATTCTATGAGCGTAGCCAATGGGGTTTTGAGTTTAACCCCCCTCCTCCAATTGCGGTTTGAAGCTAAAAGTACCTATTCAATAAAAAAAAAAAGCAAATTACATACTATATAATCTATGAGCGTAGCCAAAGGGGTTTTGAGTTTAAAACCCCCTGCCAGCGGGGTTTGAAGCTGAAAAATACCTCTTCAATATTTAAAAAAAGCAAATTACGCACTCAAAATGCTATGAGCGTAGCCAAAAGGGGTTTTGAGTTTAAATCCCCCTTCAAAGGGTTTTGATGCTAAAAAATACCTCTTCAATATAAAAAAGGCAAATTACACACTAAAATTCTTTGAGCGTAGCTAAGCTAATGAGGGGTTTTGAGTTAAAATCCCCCTCCTCCAGATGGTTTTTTAAAAAATTTAAAACCCCTCCAGATGGTTTTTAGTTTAAAATTCCACTACAGAGCGTTTTGAGTTGAAAACCTATCTCTTCAATATTATATTAAAGCAAACTACAGTGACCAAATTCTATGACCCTAGCTAAATGGGGTTTTGAATTTTAAACAAAAAAAAAAAAAACTCCTGAGATTTTTTTGTTTAAAACCCCTAAACAGATGATTTTAACGATAAAACTTTCCTTTTCGAAATAAAATCTAAAGCGAAATACAGGCATGTAATTCCAAGAGCGTAGTCGAGAGAGGTTACAAATTTCTACCAGTGGCTGGGCTCCATTAATAAAGGGTGAATAGTCATCTGCCGAAATTGAAAAACACTAAATGTGGCTCAACAAAGATGGCTAAGACAGATTTTAGGAGTCAGTTATAGAGTCAGTCCCCCGCGCTGGGGTCTGGGGCAGCGCTAGGAGCTTCCCCACTGCGGGGCGGAGCCCCGCCGCCAAGCACTATTTCTAATATTGAAAGCAAGCCAACAAAATACATATTCTGAGGTATCTACAGTGCATTTTCCTGCTACTAAAAAGTTTTATTTCAAAAACCTAATGTGCTATTCTTACTGACTTAGACCCTCCCACGCCGTTCGTCGCATTTGCCGTCAAGCTGTTTCCACAAAAATCTGTCACTGGTAATGTTTGAAGCCTCTTCTCACCTGCTCTAAAGACCTCCATGAATGTGTGGCGCCAAGTTGTACGAGGATGTCATCGCAACTCTTCTTATGCCTAATTCATTTTGTCGGAGAACATGTCCAGCAAACCTCATGCGACGCTCTGTCACAATATTACTAAGGTGTCGACTCCCAGTTCGTCATAGGATTTCCTTGATTTAGACCCGATCTCTATAACTGACTTCTAAAATCTGTTTTAGCCATCTTTGTTGAGCCACATTTAGTGTTTTTCACGTGCTCTAATGGAGTAATTCTCAGCATGTTTTTCGTTGTCAATGGGGTTTCTGACTTGGGGAGAGCGGACCCCCTTGCTAGCAAGGGCGGGGGAGTCTACAAGTTTTCCACTAATTCCAGGAAGAACCTATTCTAGCGCACAATAAAGGTCTTCCGAAAGGGTCAGAATGTAATAAAGATTAATTAAATACACACACACACACACAATTTTTTGCGATTCCCCCCCCCCCCCCCGAAAAAAATCCTGCCTACGCCCATGAAGCCAATGACCAACTAACAACAAGAAGAGGGGGCGGCGAAAAAAAAAGTTTTTTTTCAATGTAATTTATCTGATTGTAAGTAAAATTACATATTTAAAAATTAAAATATCTTAAGTAGGAGACGTCCTTTTATTTTCCAATAAGACCTTGCTAAATGTATATCGCTTTTTGCGAGGTGCGTATGCTACAATATGGGTCAGAACGTTTTGAAGAAACGCATTATTTAAAATAATTAATAACAAATACAACATTTTTGTGAGGGATCTAAATAGCCTAAGTGCTTCTATCAGGGCTGGATTTAATTAGTCCTAAGATGAGACTCTGGGTAGGATTTTTGTGGGGGACCTAAATAGCCTAAGTGCTATTATAAGGGCTGGATTTAAGTAGGCCTAAGGTGAGACTCTGGGTAGGATTTTTGTGGGGTACCTAAATAGCCTAAGTGCTATTATCAGGGCTGGATTTAAGTAGGCCTAAGGTGAGACTCTGGGTAGGATTTTTGTAGGGGACCTAAATAGCCTAAGTGTTATTATCAGGGCTGGATTTAAGTAGGCCTAAGGTGAGACTCTGGGTAGGATTTTTGTAAGGGACCTAAATAGCCTAAGTGCTATTATCAGGGCTGTATTTAAATAGGCCTAAGGTGAGACTCTGGGTAGGATTTTTGTGAATGTGGAGGCACGCCATCTTTCGGACAGGACCGGTGCCGGGCGTTAGGCATAGGCAAATGGGGCAGCAGCCCAGGGCCTCCGATCGCACAGGACTCATTTCATGACGATAGTGAAACTTGTCCTCAATGTTGGAGTACATTAGATTTTTGATAAATTGCATAATTTTATTTTTCGCTGTTTTTTTTATTTCTTCTACTTCATTTGAGGCCACCAGATTCACTTTTCCAAGGACCTCCAATCATCTAAGGAGTTAAAAAATTAATACACAATGTAGGCATATTTATAAGCATATCATGTTTTAAATTAAGCGATCAATTATTTTTTCAACGTAATTTTAAACATAATAATAAAATTATTTAGTTAAACAAATTTTTTTTTAAAATGTAGGCTTTAAACAAGCTTTAGAAATTATCAATGGTCCTTAACTCAATGTGCATGTTTGGTTTTTGGA
This sequence comes from Biomphalaria sudanica, assembly GCA_036873155.1. Classification (NCBI taxonomy): domain Eukaryota; kingdom Metazoa; phylum Mollusca; class Gastropoda; family Planorbidae; genus Biomphalaria; species Biomphalaria sudanica. Next base: position 613,928 of record JAZGLO010006666.1, read on the forward strand.
TTCTCTTCGTTTTTAAAAAAGGCAATGACAATAAATTTACCCTTATGATTATTTAGTCAACAAAATTGCAAAGTGTTAAGACGCTTAATAGGAGAATTTACTCATTTGAAACCCTGGAAAGAAAAGAAAAGTTTCTCAATGTATGTAGATCAGACCTTAAACAGATCTTCAGCAAAAAAGGTAGGTAAATATAGCTAAATCAAAGATATAACCAATCAAATGAGAGATTAGAACTTTGACAAGGCATATTTTTGTTTACAAATGGAGGAGGTGATACCAGTGTAGTTTTCGTACGTATCTTTTAGATCTAGATCTATTTCTTTTCTTTGCCGAAATGTATAGATCTCTTCGTTGATATTTTTTCAATTCGTAACAGCAATCAATAAAGAACTATTTTTTAAATGCATTTTAGTGTTGTCGATATTTTGATGCCGACTCTGGCATAAAGATGTATGATAATAACGGACTGGTCTGCTACTGATACTACTGACGATACCTGAGTGTGACTGTGGCCACTGTGGTAAATCAGTTGCTGACTGACAAGTTCTAACAAGTTGCTGTCTAGATCTAGTTCTACATCTGCTTAGTATCAACATTATATCCAAATCTAGATTCTATTTAATATAGATTACGTCTAGATTTAGATTAGATTTAATTTTACTACCTAGAATCTAGATCTAATTAATTCATTATTAAGTTTACTGATTTAGAGAGTTTAAAATAAAATTTATAATAAGACTAATAATTTGTTTCTAAAGTTCGTTTTTATCCATTTTTTGTCAAGTATATTTTAAGTTGTGTATTATGAATACTAGAGCTATTTTAGGCCTCTTTTTAAACATTTTCAGCACTTAATATTATGGTAATAAGATTTAGGCTTATACTTTTGATAACCTATAACCTAGACCTATATGAAAGATTCTATATGCAAAGTAAAAATCAAACTTACAGATAACTTTTCTAAGAAGACCTATCATATAGATTATATGAATTTTTATTAAAAAAATTACAGGGTAATGGTATATATTCAAAAATGATTTAAAAAACAAAACAAAAAAACAACATTGTAGCATTCCTCATTTAGTAAGACTACACTTGCCTACATACAACTCTCCTTGCTTACTGGCAATGCTACATGCTTCTTCATATAACTTCATATAGGAAATCTTGCTGGTCCAAATTAGAAACATAAGATGCTTGGGTCACAAGGCCTTCATCAGCTGCAAACAATACAAACAATCAACACAAAATAAGCTTTTATTTATATTATCTGTCTGATATCATTTTTGGCTGGGGGGGGGGGGGGGCACCTGCTGGTATAAAAATGCTGGAAAAAATTGATAAGAGACTGTGAAACTAAGATGGATTCAGTCCTTAGGTACCCCAACAGGATTTCTGTTTTGCTTCCCTATTGTTCTAATTATTTCTTTTAATGACTGTTTCCACAAGAGTACCACCTTGATGCAGAGAAGCATTGCCTGGGTGGTGTATGATATGGTATATTATATGTAAAGGATTTATTAATCAACGATTTGGACTATTTAGCCACATGATGGGGGAAGGGGTTGGAATGTTTATATCCATCTCATTTTAATAAAAAATTTTGGTTGTTGATCCCATGCAGATTTATGGTAAATAATAAATACGTTTGTTCTCAATTTGTAGATGAGTTGGGTTTATTTTTCATTGCATTGTTGTAAAGCAGTGATAAGGCTAGATCATTGGTCCCCTCGATGTTGAGTTTTATTAAAATGAACTAATATATCTATCTATCTATATCTTTATATATCTATCTATCTTGCTGTTACAGTTGAAATAGCCATTGATCTTGTGGGTCATATTAGGGCAAGTAATGAAAGATGTGACAAGCATGTGTTTGCAGGTCTGACAGTTACATTGCTCATATGTGTCTTATTCATTTATATTGTTGGTGTGGAGTTTTGTATTCACTAATAAATCTTGTAATTTTGTGAGGTGGGGATGTAATTATATCATGCGTATGTACATCAGCTTTAAGGATATTGAGGTATAAGAGAAAAAAAAATTTCTTTGTGAGGGTGGTAGTTTAGAATCAATTTCGGCTTTTCATCATTGCTTGATTTATTTATTTTTTACATCCCTATTACTGATGGTTCATATCTCAAGATGCTCAATTAGAAGCAAGGCCAAACTCAAAGCACACTAGGAAAACGTCCCTATATTTTTTCTCTGTAATTTTTTTCAGTTTGTAAGAAACCAGAGGGGATACTGTTTTGCTTCCCAATAGGCCTAATCATTTCCTATAATGACTGTTTCCCCTCAAGCGCCATGTTGATGATGAGAGGCATTGCCCAGCTAGTGCAAGATATGGTATATTATATGTCAAGTGGATGTGTATCAAAGATTCAGCCTCTTTAGCCACATTAGACATGCAAAGGGAATAGATCATCTCTTGAGATGTAAAATGTTCTTTCCTGCTGTATTGAATCTTTTTCTAACTTACTCTTACAGATTTGTCATACCTTTTGCTATTATTCAAATATTTCTCATGACATAAATGGGATAGTATGAAAGTGAGATATTATTGTCTGGTTATGTGAATTATCTTGAAGGTCCTAGCCTGCCACCATCCTCCACCATCTTGCAAGAGAGTTTCGGCTAGCATGTAATAATTTTCTGTTCTGAAGGAACATCTGAAACATGTAAAACAAACTCTGGAATATTGATGACTGAACTCATGCACAAGACTTAAATTTTCTTTGATTCTTTTTTTTTTTTTCGTTATTTCTTGCCACCTTATAAGAAGTTAATTTGTAATTATTTTTATTGAATAACATTTTTATTAAAGCGTTACTGGTTGTAATCTATGGTTATGTCTAAATGTTGTTGTTTTTTTTTAAGTATAAAGTATTAAGGGGGGCATGGTTGGTCGTTACGCACCAGGGGTCTCTGTGAAGACGGGAATTTTGGGATTTTAGGGCACCTTCTAAGTCCACCCAACTCAAATGGGTATGTCAGTTTAGTTGGGAAAGTAAAGGCAGTTGGTCATTGTGCTCTCCATGACACCCTGCTCATTAATATATTAGCTTAAGTAAAAGATGACCTTGATATCATCTGCCCTATAATATTAAGTATGAAAAAAAAAATTTAATATATATCTAGCAGAAATGAATAATGTTATGTGTTTGTTTTATATTAATTCAGAGTCTTTTTTGAAAAATGAGTCAAGAGAATTTTAACAAGTCTGGAAATCACAGCAGCAGAAATAGTCCTCCCCATTTACCTCCAGAGTCACCAGGCAGCTCAGTGTCATCATTCTTGCAGGTATTCATTTTGTGTGTGTTTTGCTTTTCTATGAAATCATTTGCTCAATTCCTACCCTGAAAAATGGAGCTTGGTGGCCGAGTGGTAAAGTGCTTGGCTTTCAAATTAAGGGGTCTATCTATCTATTTATCTATTTCTCTCTCTCTCTCTCTCTCTCTCTATATATATATATATATATATATATATATATATATATATATATTAGAAGTTGTTGTTTCTAAGGGTTCTCATTTTTCAAAATTAATTATCTGTGGTTTGCAACAAGCGTGCCATCATAAAATCTAAAGCCATTATAAAATTTTGTACTTTACTCTTCTTCTTCTTTGTAACCATACACTTTAGTGCTATCCCAATGGTTGTAAGTTTTACATGTTTAATCACTGATCATATGCTGAGAACTTTTTGTCTATTTCATCAAAAAGCTTACAATTTTTATCTTCTTTCCTGTTTATAAAGAATGAATATGCTGAGTTGTTAAAGTATGCTGTGGGACTTCCTGGCGCTGACTTAGCATCAAGAGCCTTTGACATGCCTGAACAAACTAAAGTTTTTCAGCCCATAGTCATTAGCCGATCGCAAAGTTCCAGTGCCAGACAAACACCATTGTATGGGAATGATGGTAATTAAGTTGCTATTTGAAATACAAATAAAATTCTGAATACATTCTTTGTTTACCATGTTCAATAATAACAATAAAGGAAAAATTAATGAAATGAAGTTAGTTTCAGAATAAGAAAAATTAAAATCCTGACTTAAATTAAACCAATGACTTTTTATTGAGGATGCTTCCTAATTTTTTTTATTTAAAATAATAAGGGGATTTCCTTATTTGATACTTTACAGAAAAAGAAGAGAATTATGTCCTGCATGTATCCATGTGTTAATTACATCCTACAATTAGATACTTAAACTCTGCTAAGAAAATTGATTTTCATGGCTGACTCAGGCAACCCACTCCATACTCTAATGGCACCAGGAAAGGAAGAGCACTTATTATCAGACTTTAGAAATTTGCCTTGTCTTTGAGATGAAGATTAAGCAAGAGTGCAGTGTTTCACATCGCTACACACACCTACAGATTTTGTGACATCTACTTGAATTGTTAAATTGTAGTTATGTTAATTAGTTTTATGTCCAGATGAAAAGTCAATTGATAGCTCTCTACCATAATCTTTATTAGTATCGATTTGACAGTAAAACCTTTCAAACGAGTTTTTTTTCTTCTTTAATTTGCGTTTCAAAATATGTGTTGTTGTATTTACTTGTAGGTGTAGAGTCCAACAATATGAATACCAACTCAGTCTATCCCACTCTCTTGTCCAACGATGAGGAACTAGGCTCACAGTGTGAGGATGATGACATGAATTTCAACAAAGGAAAAAAAGGTGATAAGTTTATTTATTGGATTTATATTATACTTGAACATCAGCTTCAATGAATTCTAAACTTTTAATTATTAACCTAGTTATAAGTATTACTATTACTTATGTTAGACGTCAATACTTGACCTATTAAATTTTGGGTTACCAGCCCTTACATCTGTTTCACTGACTCTCTTAATTTTTTACACATTTATAAATAATGAAAATATAGTATAGATTTTTTTTTAAAATATGTTAAACCACAATGAATAAGCAAAACCAATACTATATAATTAATATATTACCGCAAGTCACTACATATATTCTACTATATTTTTATAAACATTTTATTCAGTGTTTCATAAAGAATAATTGGTCTGGCTGTACAGGAACTTTAACTGTTGGTTGGCAAGCACATCATAATAATCTTTATGCAGGACTTGACTTACTTGACAATCCTGTGTACTCCCAGGGGAGCATAGGGCCGCAACCGCACCTCTCCACCGAACTCTGCCCTGGCAGCTTTCTTCATCTTCTCTCATGTCATTCCAGTACCCTCAGCTTCACTGATGACTGACCTCTTCCAGGTTTGCTTGGGTCTGCCCACTTTCCTCTTTCCTTGTGGGTTCCAGTCAAGTGCCTGCCTTGCAACATTGGTAGCTGGTTTTCGCAGGGTGTGTCCTATCCAGCTCCATTTTCGTTTTGTGATGTCTTGGGCTATGGGCTTTTGCTTTATGCGGGAATATAAAGAAAAAAAACAACAACATGTCATATAACGTGATTTATTTTGAACATATTTGTAGCTTTTTTTTTAATGTTAAACTCTTTTTTTCCCCCCCATATTTAGCAATGTCTTTAGTTGGTCAGCACCACATTTGCTTAAAGGACCATGTGAATAACATCTTCAATGTATTTGAATACCTAAACCTTGTATTCTTTTTCTTGTTTCATTTTCTTTAGTGAAAGTTAAAACAGCTACTAAAACTAAATGCACAATCTCGGACCCAGCTGTGCAACAAATGTCTGGCAAGTTGGACGGTTGGCTGGGAAAGTTAAAGTGTGACATATTGGTAAATATAAATAAGAACATTCTTTGTAATAGTGTTAAGCTGTTTATTGTTCCAGCCACCGCCTCTTATTATAGGATTATTATAAAAATCTGATTCTATATTAATTTTGGCAATGTCTTTGATTCTGAAGAATAAGGATGAGTTCAGTGTTTCACTTGGCTATGCCAACCTGCTGATTCTATGTTGCCTATATGATAAATGGTCAGGGAGGTGGGGTTGTCAATGAAGATTTGATTTGTGAAATTGTGAACATATAATATTTACAACAGATTTGTACGAAATTATGAAATTTTCACTACCTTTACTATTTTAACTGTGAATAGACCTTGTTTTTAATAATTTAACTAAATAAAATTTAGCTCTTGTGGTATGAAGGGAGAGTGACCTTTTAGGGATTACGGGCACGACATGGCCTAAAGTGTGCCAAAAAACTCAAACTCATATGATAAATGGCACAAACCTTTTACCTCTCCTTCAAGGTTACTTGGATAGACAGAAGCTGTGAGGTAGGAAGAATAAAATCATAGTTTTAATGGCTGCAGGAAATTAGGGCAAGGATATAATAATATTCAATTCCAAAGGAACGCCAGAAACAAGTAAAACAATTAAGTGTCAACAGTAGCACATCCATTGCTTGTAATCAGGGACATTTTATGTAAGAAGTTATTGTTAACCCTTGTAGCCTCCATGTACGGTTGAAGAGTCTGACTGTAAATGCCAAGTACAGTCTCAGCTGAAACCATGAGTGGATTTTATTTGTTCTGCCTTCTCAAACCATTGAGTTGTCTTCCCTCTGCTTTCCAAGTCTCTTCTCTTATAAAGAATTAACTCTTTCTCTCCTAACTGATGATACCAACATTGATTCCATCAGAATGTGATAAATAATTACGGAGAGAAAGAGTTAAGAATCTATTCTATATTCCTAGATCCATACCAGACATGGTAGCCATGTCCCCCAGTCATCTCACAATTCACATCTCCATCAAGCAGCACATCACACAGGAACCTGAAACATAAAACACCACCCTATCAGTCCAGTGGCTGGCCACCAATGGCATCCCAAACCAATGTCCTGCTCACAATTCAACATATGCAGAATATGGCAATTATGTTTTACTGCCAAACTCATTCTCCATGTAGTTGAGTGAAATATATATGTTTGTTGTTTTAAAGTTGGTGCACCATATTTAACTAAAGAACGGCCCTGATAGCTTTGCTTAAATTGTTATGTTCAATGTGTAAATAAGTGTACTTAGTTGTTCTGCTGGCCTGATAAACAATTAGGCTAAAGAAGTGGACAAACTCCCATTCCCTAGAGCAGTGTTTTCCAAACTGTTCCATGAGGCCTGAATATGTGTTCCATGAACTAATTGAATAATTAACTAGTAGCCCACCACATGAACTAATCTCTCAAAAAAATAAGCAAAGTGCTCTGCTAAATACTAAGAATGTGCAAAGTGTTCCCGTAAGGAAAACCTTTGGGAAACAATGCTTTGGAGATTTTTATATTTCCAATGGGAATTTTGAAATTGAAAAAAAACAGAACCTTTCATTCAGCTATTGCATGTCATAAATTGTTGAATTTATTCAATGACAACTATTTTATTTCTCTAACAGGAAGAACTCTGTTGTTCTATCAATACTGCGTCTGCTTCAGCCTGTATGCTCTATCAGAAAGAAAAACAAGAGTAAATATGCATCTTTTTGTTAACTTTTATAATTATTTTTTTTTTAAGTAAAAGAAAAGTAATATTAATAAGTGAAATTTTTAAAATGCATCAAATAAGTCAAAACTTTAATGAAGTAAATAGGGAACAGTGGGAAATGTGCTGAGCTACCATAAGAAATGACCTGTATCATTATTAATAACTGCATTATTTTGTATGAATATGTAAAATTTTTCTGTTGCACTTAAAGTGCCTTAGATATCTCAACATGTGCAACCATGAACTCCACAGATAGATATCTCATACCTGGTTATATACTACTTTCTGATAATTTATACTGCACTTAGTGCCTTGATCAGTGTAATTAAAGATTGACTTGCCATAATATTTGAATGAAAATTTGACCATTCTAACTAATCATTTTAATTAGTCTTTCCTTTTTACTAAATAAAAATTAGTAGTCATTATTACAACAAAAAAAACCCACCCCCTTTTTCAGACCTTACAATCTATAGAGGAGGATGTGAAGTTCACCTGTTCCTAAAAAAAG
>JAZGLO010006666.1:621978-825028 GCA_036873155.1 Biomphalaria sudanica
TCAGCACAATGACCAACTGCCTTCACTTCCCCAAAGTATGCCAGTTACCAGGTTGGGTGGATTTAGTTAATGAGATTGTCACATGGCCAGCACAATGACCAACTGCCTTCACTTCCCCAAAGTATGCCAGTTACCAGGTTGGGTGGATTTAGTTAATGAGATTGTCACATGGTCAGCACAATGACCAACTGCCTTCACTTCCCCAAAGTATGCCAGTTACCAGGTTGGGTGGATTTAGTTAATGAGATTGTCACATGACCAGCACAATGACCAACTGCCTTCAGTTCCCCAAAGTATGCCAGTTACCAGGTTGGGTGGATTTAGTTAATGAGATTGTCACATGGTCAGCACAATGACCAACTGCCTTCACTTCCCCAAAGTATGCCAGTTACCAGGTTGGGTGGATTTAGTTAATGAGATTGTCACATGGCCAGCACAATGACCAACTGCCTTCACTTCCCCAAAGTATGCCAGTTACCAGGTTGGGTGGATTTAGTTAATGAGATTGTCACATGGCCAGCACAATGACCAACTGCCTTCACTTCCCCAAAGTATGCCAGTTACCAGGTTGGGTGGATTTAGTTAATGAGATTGTCACATGGCCAGCACAATGACCAACTGCCTTCACTTCCCCAAAGTATGCCAGTTACCAGGTTGGGTGGATTTAGTTAATGAGATTGTCACATGGTCAGCACAATGACCAACTGCCTTCACTTCCCCAAAGTATGCCAGTTACCAGGTTGGGTGGATTTAGTTAATGAGATTGTCACATGGTCAGCACAATGACCAACTGCCTTCACTTCCCCAAAGTATGCCAGTTACCAGGTTGGGTGGATTTAGTTAATGAGATTGTCACATGACCAGCACAATGACCAACTGCCTTCAGTTCCCCAAAGTATGCCAGTTACCAGGTTGGGTGGAGACCAACTGCCTTCACTTCCCCAAAGTATGCCAGTTACCAGGTCGGGTGGATTTAGTTAATGAGATTGTCACATGGTCAGCACAATGACCAACTGCCTTCACTTCCCCAAAGTATGCCAGTTACCAGGTTGGGTGGATTTAGTTAATGAGATTGTCACATGGTCAGCACAATGACCAACTGCCTTCACTTCCCCAAAGTATGCCAGTTACCAGGTTGGGTGGATTTAGTTAATGAGATTGTCACATGGTCAGCACAATGACCAACTGCCTTCACTTCCCCAAAGTATGCCAGTTACCAGGTTGGGTGGATTTAGTTAATGAGATTGTCACATGGCCAGCACAATGACCAACTGCCTTCACTTCCCTAAAGTATGCCAGTTACCAGGTTGGGTGGATTTAGTTAATGAGATTGTCACGTGGTCAGCACAATGACCAACTGCCTTCACTTCCCCTAAGTATGCCATGTACAAGGTTGGGTGGATTTAGTTAATGAGATTGTCACGTGGTCAGCACAATGACCACTGCCTTCACTTCCCAAAGTATGCTATGTACAAGGTTGGGTGGATTTAGTTAATGAGATTGTCACATGGTCAGCACAATGACCAACTGCCTTCACTTCCCCAAAGTATGCCAGTTACCAGGTTGGGTGGATTTAGTTAATGAGATTGTCACATGGTCAGCACAATGACCAACTGCCTTCACTTCCTTAAAGTATGCCATGTACAAGGTTGGGTGGATTTAGTTAATGAGATTGTCACATGGTCAGCACAATGACCAACTGCCTTCACTTCCCCAAAGTATGCCAGTTACCAGGTTGGGTGGATTTAGTTAATGAGATTGTCACATGGTCAGCACAATGACCAACTGCCTTCACTTCCCCAAAGTATGCCATGTACAAGGTTGGGTGGATTTAGTTAATGAGATTGTCACATGGTCAGCACAATGACCAACTGCCTTCACTTCCCCAAAGTATGCCAGTTACCAGGTTGGGTGGATTTAGTTAATGAGATTGTCACATGGTCAGCACAATGACCAACTGCCTTCACTTCCCCAAAGTATGCCAGTTACCAGGTTGGGTGGATTTAGTTAATGAGATTGTCACATGGTCAGCACAATGACCAACTGCCTTCACTTCCCCAAAGTATGCCAGTTTACCAGGTTGGGTGGATTTAGTTAATGAGATTGTCACATGGTCAGCACAATGACCACTGCCTTCACTTCCCCAAAGTATGCCAGTTACCAGGTTGGGTGGATTTAGTTAATGAGATTGTCACATGGTCAGCACAATGACCAACTGCCTTCACTTCCCCAAAGTATGCCAGTTACCAGGTTGGGTGGATTTAGTTAATGAGATTGTCACATGGTCAGCACAATGACCAACTGCCTTCACTTCCCAAAGTATGCCATGGTACAAGGTTGGGTGGATTTAGTTAATGAGATTGTCACATGGTCAGCACAATGACCAACTGCCTTCACTTCCCAAAGTATGCCAGTTACCAGGTTGGGTGGATTTAGTTATGAGATTGTCACATGGTCAGCACAATGACCAACTGCCTTCACTTCCCCAAAGTATGCCATGTACAAGGTTGGGTGGATTTAGTTAATGAGATTGTCACATGGTCAGCACAATGACCAACTGCCTTCACTTCCCCAAAGTATGCCAGTTACCAGGTTGGGTGGATTTAGTTAATGAGATTGTCACATGGTCAGCACAATGACCAACTGCCTTCACTTCCCCAAAGTATGCCATGTACAAGGTTGGGTGGATTTAGTTAATGAGATTGTCACATGGTCAGCACAATGACCAACTGCCTTCACTTCCCCAAAGTATGCCAGTTACCAGGTTGGGTGGATTTAGTTAATGAGGATTGTCATGTGGTCAGCACAATGACCAACTGCCTTCACTTCCCCAAAGTATGCCATGTACAAGGTTGGGTGGATTTAGTTAATGAGATTGTCACATGGTCAGCACAATGACCAACTGCCTTCACTTCCCCAAAGTATGCCAGTTACCAGGTTGGGTGGATTTAGTTAATGAGATTGTCACATGGTCAGCACAATGGACCAACTGCCTTCACTTCCCCAAAGTATGCCAGTTACCAGGTTGGGTGGATTTAGTTAATGAGATTGTCACATGGTCAGCACAATGACCAACTGCCTTCACTTCCCCAAAGTATGCCAGTTACCAGGTTGGGTAGATTTAGTTAATGAGATTGTCACATGGTCAGCACAATGACCAACTGCCTTCACTTCCCCAAAGTATGCCAGTTACCAGGTTGGGTGGATTTAGTTAATGAGATTGTCACATGGTCAGCACAATGACCAACTGCCTTCACTTCCCCAAAGTATGCCAGTTACCAGTTGGGTGGATTTAGTTAATGAGATTGTCACATGGCCAGCACAATGACCAACTGCCTTCACTTCCCTAAAGTATGCCAGTTACCAGGTTGGGTGGATTTAGTTAATGAGATTGTCACGTGGTCAGCACAATGACCAACTGCCTTCACTTCCCCAAAGTATGCCATGTACAAGGTTGGGTGGATTTAGTTAATGAGATTGTCACGTGGTCAGCACAATGACCAACTGCCTTCACTTCCCCAAAGTATGCAATGTACAAGGTTGGGTGGATTTAGTTAATGAGATTGTCACATGGTCAGCACAATGACCAACTGCCTTCACTTCCCCAAAGTATGCAGTTACCAGGTTGGGTGGATTTAGTTAATGAGATTGTCACATGGTCAGCACAATGACCAACTGCCTTCACTTCCCCAAAGTATGCCAGTTACCAGGTTGGGTGGATTTAGTTAATGAGATTGTCACTGGCCAGCACAATGACCAACTGCCTTCACTTCCCCAAAGTATGCCAGTTACCAGGTTGGGTGGATTTAGTTAATGAGATTGTCACATGGCCAGCACAATGACCAACTGCCTTCACTTCCCCAAAGTATGCCAGTTACCAGGTTGGGTGGATTTAGTTAATGAGATTGTCACGTGGTCAGCACAATGACCAACTGCCTTCACTTCCCCAAAGTATGCCAGTTACCAGGTCGGGTGGATTTAGTTAATGAGATTGTCACATGGTCAGCACAATGACCAACTGCCTTCACTTCCCCAAAGTATGCCAGTTACCAGGTTGGGTGGATTTAGTTAATGAGATTGTCACATGGTCAGCACAATGACCAACTGCCTTCACTTCCCCAAAGTATGCCAGTTACCAGGTTGGGTGGATTTAGTTAATGAGATTGTCACATGGTCAGCACAATGACCAACTGCCTTCACTTCCCCAAAGTATGCCAGTTACCAGGTTGGGTGGATTTAGTTAATGAGATTGTCACATGGCCAGCACAATGACCAACTGCCTTCACTTCCCTAAAGTATGCCAGTTACCAGGTTGGGTGGATTTAGTTAATGAGATTGTCACGTGGTCAGCACAATGACCAACTGCCTTCACTTCCCCTAAGTATGCCATGTACAAGGTTGGGTGGATTTAGTTAATGAGATTGTCACGTGGTCAGCACAATGACCAACTGCCTTCACTTCCCCAAAGTATGCTATGTACAAGGTTGGGTGGATTTAGTTAATGAGATTGTCACATGGTCAGCACAATGACCAACTGCCTTCACTTCCCCAAAGTATGCCAGTTACCAGGTTGGGTGGATTTAGTTAATGAGATTGTCACATGGTCAGCACAATGACCAACTGCCTTCACTTCCTTAAAGTATGCCATGTACAAGGGTTGGGTGGATTTAGTTAATGAGATTGTCACATGGTCAGCACAATGACCAACTGCCTTCACTTCCCAAAGTATGCCAGTTACCAGGTTGGGTGGATTTAGTTAATGAGATTGTCACATGGTCAGCACAATGACCAACTGCCTTCACTTCCCCAAAGTATGCCATGTACAAGGTTGGGTGGATTTAGTTAATGAGATTGTCACATGGTCCAGCACAATGACCAACTGCCTTCACTTCCCCAAAGTATGCCAGTTACCAGGTTGGGTGGATTTAGTTAATGAGATTGTCACATGGTCAGCACAATGACCAACTGCCTTCACTTCCCCAAAGTATGCCAGTTACCAGGTTGGGTGGATTTAGTTAATGAGATTGTCACATGGTCAGCACAATGACCAACTGCCTTCACTTCCCAAAGTATGCCAGTTACCAGGTTGGGTGGATTTAGTTAATGAGATTGTCACATGGTCAGCACAATGACCAACTGCCTTCACTTCCCCAAAGTATGCCAGTTACCAGGTTGGGTGGATTTAGTTAATGAGATTGTCACATGGTCAGCACAATGACCAACTGCCTTCACTTCCCCAAAGTATGCCAGTTACCAGGTTGGGTGGATTTAGTTAATGAGATTGTCACATGGTCAGCACAATGACCAACTGCCTTCACTTCCCCAAAGTATGCCATGTACAAGGTTGGGTGGATTAGTTAATGAGATTGTCACATGGTCAGCACAATGACCAACTGCCTTCACTTCCCCAAAGTATGCCAGTTACCAGGTTGGGTGGATTTAGTTAATGAGATTGTCACATGGTCAGCACAATGACCAACTGCCTTCACTTCCCCAAAGTATGCCATGTACAAGGTTGGGTGGATTTAGTTAATGAGATTGTCACATGGTCAGCACAATGACCAACTGCCTTCACTTCCCCAAAGTATGCCAGTTACCAGGTTGGGTGGATTTAGTTAATGAGATTGTCACATGGTCAGCACAATGACCAACTGCCTTCACTTCCCCAAAGTATGCCATGTACAAGGTTGGGTGGATTTAGTTAATGAGATTGTCACATGGTCAGCACAATGACCAACTGCCTTCACTTCCCCAAAGTATGCCAGTTACCAGGTTGGGTGGATTTAGTTAATGAGATTGTCATGTGGTCAGCACAATGACCAACTGCCTTCACTTCCCCAAAGTATGCCATGTACAAGGTTGGGTGGATTTAGTTAATGAGATTGTCACATGGTCAGCACAATGACCAACTGCCTTCACTTCCCCAAAGTATGCCAGTTACCAGGTTGGGTGGATTTAGTTAATGAGATTGTCACATGGTCAGCACAATGACCAACTGCCTTCACTTCCCCAAAGTATGCCAGTTACCAGGTTGGGTGGATTTAGTTAATGAGATTGTCACATGGTCAGCACAATGACCAACTGCCTTCACTTCCCCAAAGTATGCCAGTTACCAGGTTGGGTAGATTTAGTTAATGAGATTGTCACATGGTCAGCACAATGACCAACTGCCTTCACTTCCCCAAAGTATGCCAGTTACCAGGTTGGGTGGATTTAGTTAATGAGATTGTCACATGGTCAGCACAATGACCAACTGCCTTCACTTCCCCAAAGTATGCCAGTTACCAGGTTGGGTGGATTTAGTTAATGAGATTGTCACATGGTCAGCACAATGACCAACTGCCTTCACTTCCCCAAAGTATGCCAGTTACCAGGTTGGGTGGATTTAGTTAATGAGATTGTCACATGGTCAGCACAATGACCAACTGCCTTCACTTCCCCAAAGTATGCCAGTTACCAGGTTGGGTGGATTTAGTTAATGAGATTGTCACATGGTCAGCACAATGACCAACTGCCTTCACTTCCCCAAAGTATGCCAGTTACCAGGTTGGGTGGATTTAGTTAATGAGATTGTCACATGGCCAGCACAATGGACCAACTGCCTTCACTTCCCCAAAGTATGCCAGTTACCAGGTTGGGTGGATTTAGTTAATGAGATTGTCACATGGTCAGCACAATGACCAACTGCCTTCACTTCCCCAAAGTATGCCAGTTACCAGGTTGGGTGGATTTAGTTAATGAGATTGTCACATGGTCAGCACAATGACCAACTGCCTTCACTTCCCCAAAGTATGCCAGTTACCAGGTTGGGTGGATTTAGTTAATGAGATTGTCACATGACCAGCACAATGACCAACTGCCTTCTGTTCCCCAAAGTATGCCAGTTACCAAGTTGGGTGGATTTAGTTAATGAGATTGTCACATGGTCAGCACAATGACCAACTGCCTTCACTTCCCCAAAGTATGCCAGTTACCAGGTTGGGTGGATTTAGTTAATGAGATTGTCACATGGCCAGCACAATGACCAACTGCCTTCACTTTCCCAAAGTATGCCAGTTACCAGGTTGGGTGGATTTAGTTAATGAGATTGTCACATGGTCAGCACAATGACCAACTGCCTTCACTTCCCCAAAGTATGCCAGTTACCAGGTTGGGTGGATTTAGTTAATGAGATTGTCACGTGGTCAGCACAATGACCAACTGCCTTCACTTCCCCAAAGTATGCCAGTTACCAGGTTGGGTGGATTTAGTTAATGAGATTGTCACATGGTCAGCACAATGACCAACTGCCTTCACTTCCCCAAAGTATGCCAGTTACCAGGTTGGGTGAATTTAGTTAATGAGATTGTCACATGGTCAGCACAATGACCAACTGCCTTCACTTCCCCAAAGTATGCCATGTACAAGGTTGGGTGGATTTAGTTAATGAGATTGTCACATGGTCAGCACAATGACCAACTGCCTTCACTTCCCCAAAGTATGCCAGTTACCAGGTTGGGTGGATTTAGTTAATGAGATTGTCATGTGGTCAGCACAATGACCAACTGCCTTCACTTCCCCAAAGTATGCCATGTACAAGGTTGGGTGGATTTAGTTAATGAGATTGTCACATGGTCAGCACAATGACCAACTGCCTTCACTTCCCCAAAGTATGCCAGTTACCAGGTTGGTGGGATTTAGTTAATGAGATTGTCACATGGTCAGCACAATGACCAACTGCCTTCACTTCCCCAAAGTATGCCAGTTACCAGGTTGGGTGGATTTAGTTAATGAGATTGTCACATGGTCAGCACAATGACCAACTGCCTTCACTTCCCCAAAGTATGCCAGTTACCAGGTTGGGTAGATTTAGTTAATGAGATTGTCACATGGTCAGCACAATGACCAACTGCCTTCACTTCCCCAAAGTATGCCAGTTACCAGGTTGGGTGGATTTAGTTAATGAGATTGTCACATGGTCAGCACAATGACCAACTGCCTTCACTTCCCAAAGTATGCCAGTTACCAGGTTGGGTGGATTTAGTTAATGAGATTGTCACATGGTCAGTACAATGACCAACTGCCTTCACTTCCCCAAAGTATGCCAGTTACCAGGTTGGGTGGATTTAGTTAATGAGATTGTCACATGGTCAGCACAATGACCAACTGCCTTCACTTCCCCAAAGTATGCCATGTACAAGGTTGGGTGGATTTAGTTAATGAGATTGTCACATGGTCAGCACAATGACCAACTGCCTTCACTTCCCCAAGTATGCCAGTTACCAGGTTGGGTGGATTTAGTTAATGAGATTGTCACATGGTCAGCACAATGACCAACTGCCTTCACTTCCCCAAAGTATGCCAGTTACCAGGTTGGGTGGATTTAGTTAATGAGATTGTCACATGGTCAGCACAATGACCAACTGCCTTCACTTCCCCAAAGTATGCCAGTTACCAGGTTGGGTGGATTTAGTTAATGAGATTGTCACATGGTCAGCACAATGACCAACTGCCTTCACTTCCCCAAAGTATGCCAGTTACCAGGTTGGGTGGATTTAGTTAATGAGATTGTCACATGGTCAGCACAATGACCAACTGCCTTCACTTCCCAAAGTATGCCAGTTACCAGGTTGGGTGGATTTAGTTAATGAGATTGTCACATGGCCAGCACAATGACCAACTGCCTTCACTTCCCCAAAGTATGCCAGTTACCAGGTTGGGTGGATTTAGTTAATGAGATTGTCACATGGTCAGCACAATGACCAACTGCCTTCACTTCCCCAAAGTATGCCAGTTACCAGGTTGGGTGGATTTAGTTAATGAGATTGTCACATGGTCAGCACAATGACCAACTGCCTTCACTTCCCCAAAGTATGCCAGTTACCAGGTTGGGTGGATTTAGTTAATGAGATTGTCACATGACCAGCACAATGACCAACTGCCTTCTGTTCCCCAAAGTATGCCAGTTACCAAGTTGGGTGGATTTAGTTAATGAGATTGTCACATGGTCAGCACAATGACCAACTGCCTTCGACTTCCCCAAAGTATGCCAGTTACCAGGTTGGGTGGATTTAGTTAATGAGATTGTCACATGGCCAGCACAATGACCAACTGCCTTCACTTCCCCAAAGTATGCCAGTTACCAGGTTGGGTGGATTTAGTTAATGAGATTGTCACATGGTCAGCACAATGACCAACTGCCTTCACTTCCCCAAAGTATGCCAGTTACCAGGTTGGGTGGATTTAGTTAATGAGATTGTCACGTGGTCAGCACAATGACCAACTGCCTTCACTTCCCCAAAGTATGCCAGTTACCAGGTTGGGTGGATTTAGTTAATGAGATTGTCACATGGTCAGCACAATGACCAACTGCCTTCACTTCCCCAAAGTATGCCAGTTACCAGGTTGGGTGGATTTAGTTAATGAGATTGTCACATGGCCAGCACAATGACCAACTGCCTTCACTTCCCTAAAGTATGCCAGTTACCAGGTTGGGTGGATTTAGTTAATGAGATTGTCACGTGGTCAGCACAATGACCAACTGCCTTCACTTCACCAAAGTATGCCATGTACAAGGTTGGGTGGATTTAGTTAATGAGATTGTCACGTGGTCAGCACAATGACCAACTGCCTTCACTTCCCCAAAGTATGCAATGTACAAGGTTGGGTGGATTTAGTTAATGAGATTGTCACATGGTCAGCACAATGACCAACTGCCTTCACTTCCCCAAAGTATGCCAGTTACCAGGTTGGGTGGATTTAGTTAATGAGATTGTCACATGGTCAGCACAATGACCAACTGCCTTCACTTCCCCAAAGTATGCAATGTACAAGGTTGGGTGGATTTAGTTAATGAGATTGTCACATGGTCAGCACAATGACCAACTGCCTTCACTTCCCCAAAGTATGCCAGTTACCAGGTTGGGTGGATTTAGTTAATGAGATTGTCACATGGTCAGCACAATGACCAACTGCCTTCACTTCCCCAAAGTATGCCATGTACAAGGTTGGGTGGATTTAGTTAATGAGATTGTCACATGGTCAGCACAATGACCAACTGCCTTCACTTCCCCAAAGTATGCCAGTTACCAGGTTGGGTGGATTTAGTTAATGAGATTGTCACATGGTCAGCACAATGACCAACTGCCTTCACTTCCCCAAAGTATGCCATGTACAAGGTTGGGTGGATTTAGTTAATGAGATTGTCACATGGTCAGCACAATGACCAACTGCCTTCACTTCCCCAAAGTATGCCAGTTACCAGGTTGGGTGGATTTAGTTAATGAGATTGTCACATGGTCAGCACAATGACCAACTGCCTTCACTTCCCCAAAGTATGCCATGTACAAGGTTGGGTGGATTTAGTTAATGAGATTGTCACATGGTCAGCACAATGACCAACTGCCTTCACTTCCCCAAAGTATGCCAGTTACCAGGTTGGGTGGATTTAGTTAATGAGATTGTCACATGGTCAGCACAATAACCAACTGCCTTCACTTCCCCAAAGTATGCCAGTTACCAGGTTGGGTGGATTTAGTTAATGAGATTGTCACATGGTCAGCACAATGACCAACTGCCTTCACTTCCCCAAAGTATGCCATGTACAAGGTTGGGTGGATTTAGTTAATGAGATTGTCACATGGTCAGCACAATGACCAACTGCCTTCACTTCCCCAAAGTATGCCAGTTACCAGGTTGGGTGGATTTAGTTAATGAGATTGTCATGTGGTCAGCACAATGACCAACTGCCTTCACTTCCCCAAGTATGCCATGTACAAGGTTGGGTGGATTTAGTTAATGAGATTGTCACATGGTCAGCACAATGACCAACTGCCTTCACTTCCCCAAAGTATGCCAGTTACCAGGTTGGGTGGATTTAGTTAATGAGATTGTCACATGGTCAGCACAATGACCAACTGCCTTCACTTCCCCAAAGTATGCCAGTTACCAGGTTGGGTGGATTTAGTTAATGAGATTGTCACATGGTCAGCACAATGACCAACTGCCTTCACTTCCCCAAGTATGCCAGTTACCAGGTTGGGTGGATTTAGTTAATGAGATTGTCACATGGTCAGCACAATGACCAACTGCCTTCACTTCCCCAAAGTATGCCAGTTACCAGGTTGGGTGGATTTAGTTAATGAGATTGTCACATGGTCAGCACAATGACCAACTGCCTTCACTTCCCCAAAGTATGCCAGTTACCAGGTTGGGTGGATTTAGTTAATGAGATTGTCACATGGTCAGCACAATGACCAACTGCCTTCACTTCCCCAAAGTATGCCAGTTACCAGGTTGGGTGGATTTAGTTAATGAGATTGTCACATGGTCAGCACAATGACCAACTGCCTTCACTTCCCCAAAGTATGCCAGTTACCAGGTTGGGTGGATTTAGTTAATGAGATTGTCACATGGTCAGCACAATGACCAACTGCCTTCACTTCCCCAAAGTATGCCAGTTACCAGGTTGGGTGGATTTAGTTAATGAGATTGTTCACACGGTCAGCACAATGACCAACTGCCTTCACTTCCCCAAAGTATGCCAGTTACCAGGTTGGGTGGATTTAGTTAATGAGATTGTCACATGGTCAGCACAATGACCAACTGCCTTCACTTCCCAAAGTATGCCATGTACAAGGTTGGGTGGATTTAGTTAATGAGATTGTCACATGGTCAGCACAATGACCAACTGCCTTCACTTCCCCAAAGTATGCCAGTTACCAGGTTGGGTGGATTTAGTTAATGAGATTGTCATGTGGTCAGCACAATGACCAACTGCCTTCACTTCCCCAAAGTATGCCATGTACAAGGTTGGGTGGATTTTAGTTAATGAGATTGTCACATGGTCAGCACAATGACCAACTGCCTTCACTTCCCCAAAGTATGCCAGTTACCAGGTTGGGTGGATTTAGTTAATGAGATTGTCACATGGTCAGCACAATGACCAACTGCCTTCACTTCCCCAAAGTATGCCAGTTACCAGGTTGGGTGGATTTAGTTAATGAGATTGTCACATGGTCAGCACAATGACCAACTGCCTTCACTTCCCCAAAGTATGCCAGTTACCAGGTTGGGTGGATTTAGTTAATGAGATTGTCACATGGTCAGCACAATGACCAACTGCCTTCACTTCCCCAAAGTATGCCAGTTACCAGGTTGGGTGGATTTAGTTAATGAGATTGTCACATGGTCAGCACAATGACCAACTGCCTTCACTTCCCCAAAGTATGCCAGTTACCAGGTTGGGTGGATTTAGTTAATGAGATTGTCACATGGTCAGCACAATGACCAACTGCCTTCACTTCCCAAAGTATGCCAGTTACCAGGTTGGGTGGATTTAGTTAATGAGATTGTCACATGGTCAGCACAATGACCAACTGCCTTCACTTCCCCAAAGTATGCCAGTTACCAGGTTGGGTGGATTTAGTTAATGAGATTGTCACATGGTCAGCACAATGACCAACTGCCTTCACTTCCCCAAAGTATGCCAGTTACCAGGTTGGGTGGATTTAGTTAATGAGATTGTCACACGGTCAGCACAATGACCACTGCCTTCACTTCCCCAAAGTATGCCAGTTACCAGGTTGGGTGGATTTAGTTAATGAGATTGTCACATGGTCAGCACAATGACCAACTGCCTTCACTTCCCCAAAGTATGCCATGTACAAGGTTGGGTGGATTTAGTTAATGAGATTGTCACATGGCCAGCACAATGACCAACTGCCTTCACTTCCCAAAGTATGCCAGTTACCAGGTTGGGTGGATTTAGTTAATGAGATTGTCACATGGTCAGCACAATGACCAACTGCCTTCACTCCCCAAAGTATGCCAGTTACCAGGTTGGGTGGATTTAGTTAATGAGATTGTCACGTGGTCAGCACAATGACCCAACTGCCTTCACTTCCCCAAAGTATGCCAGTTACCAGGTTGGGTGGATTTAGTTAATGAGATTGTCACATGGCCAGCACAATGACCAACTGCCTTCACTTCCCCAAAGTATGCCAGTTACCAGGTTGGGTGGATTTAGTTAATGAGATTGTCACGTGGTCAGCACAATGACCAACTGCCTTCACTTCCCAAAGTATGCCAGTTACCAGGTCGGGTGGATTTAGTTAATGAGATTGTCACATGGTCAGCACAATGACCAACTGCCTTCACTTCCCCAAAGTATGCCAGTTACCAGGTTGGGTGGATTTAGTTAATGAGATTGTCACATGGTCAGCACAATGACCAACTGCCTTCACTTCCCCAAAGTATGCCAGTTACCAGGTCGGGTGGATTTAGTTAATGAGATTGTCACATGGTCAGCACAATGACCAACTGCCTTCACTTCCCCAAAGTATGCCAGTTACCAGGTTGGGTGGATTTAGTTAATGAGATTGTCACATGGTCAGCACAATGACCAACTGCCTTCACTTCCCAAAGTATGCCAGTTACCAGGTTGGGTGGATTTAGTTAATGAGATTGTCACATGGCCAGCACAATGACCAACTGCCTTCACTTCCCTAAAGTATGCCAGTTACCAGGTTGGGTGGATTTAGTTAATGAGATTGTCACGTGGTCAGCACAATGACCAACTGCCTTCACTTCCCCAAAGTATGCCAGTTACCAGGTTGGGTGGATTTAGTAATGAGATTGTCACATGGTCAGCACAATGAGCAACTGCCTTCACTTCCCCAAAGTATGCCAGTTACCAGGTTGGGTGGATTTAGTTAATGAGATTGTCACATGGTCAGCACAATGACCAACTGCCTTCACTTCCCAAAGTATGCCAGTTACCAGGTTGGGTGGATTTAGTTAATGAGATTGTCACATGGTCAGCACAATGACCAACTGCCTTCACTTCCTTAAAGTATGCCATGTACAAGGTTGGGTGGATTTAGTTAATGAGATTGTCACATGGTCAGCACAATGACCAACTGCCTTCACTTCCCCAAAGTATGCCAGTTACCAGGTTGGGTGGATTTAGTTAATGAGATTGTCACATGGTCAGCACAATGACCAACTGCCTTCAATTCCCCAAAATATGCCATGTACAAGGTTGGGTGGATTTAGTTAATGAGATTGTCACATGGTCAGCACAATGACCAACTGCCTTCACTTCCCCAAAGTATGCCAGTTACCAGGTTGGGTGGATTTAGTTAATGAGATTGTCACATGGTCAGCACAATGACCAACTGCCTTCACTTCCTTAAAGTATGCCATGTACAAGGTTGGGTGGATTTAGTTAATGAGATTGTCACATGGTCAGCACAATGACCAACTGCCTTCACTTCCCCAAAGTATGCCAGTTACCAGGTTGGTGGATTTAGTTAATGAGATTGTCACATGGTCAGCACAATGACCAACTGCCTTCACTTCCCCAAAATATGCCATGTACAAGGTTGGGTGGATTTAGTTAATGAGATTGTCACATGGTCAGCACAATGACCAACTGCCTTCACTTCCCCAAAGTATGCCAGTTACCAGGTTGGGTGGATTTAGTTAATGAGATTGTCACATGGTCAGCACAATGACCAACTGCCTTCACTTCCCCAAAGTATGCCAGTTACCAGGTTGGGTGGATTTAGTTAATGAGATTGTCACATGGTCAGCACAATGACCAACTGCCTTCACTTCCCCAAAGTATGCCAGTTACCAGGTTGGGTGGATTTAGTTAATGAGATTGTCACATGGTCAGCACAATGACCAACTGCCTTCACTTCCCCAAAGTATGCCAGTTACCAGGTTGGGTGGATTTAGTTAATGAGATTGTCACATGGTCAGCACAATGACCAACTGCCTTCACTCCCCAAAGTATGCCAGTTACCAGGTTGGGTGGATTTAGTTAATGAGATTGTCACATGGTCAGCACAATGACCAACTGCCTTCACTTCCTTAAAGTATGCCATGTACAAGGTTGGGTGGATTTAGTTAATGAGATTGTCACATGGTCAGCACAATGACCAACTGCCTTCACTTCCCCAAAGTATGCCAGTTACCAGGTTGGGTGGATTTAGTTAATGAGATTGTCACATGGTCAGCACAATGACCAACTGCCTTCACTTCCCCAAAGTATGCCAGTTACCAGGTTGGGTGGATTTAGTTAATGAGATTGTCACATGGTCAGCACAATGACCAACTGCCTTCACTTCCCCAAAGTATGCCAGTTACCAGGTTGGGTGGATTTAGTTAATGAGATTGTCACATGGTCAGCACAATGACCAACTGCCTTCACTTCCCCAAAGTATGCCAGTTACCAGGTTGGGTGGATTTAGTTAATGAGATTGTCACATGGTCAGCACAATGACCAACTGCCTTCACTTCCCCAAAGTATGCCAGTTACCAGGTTGGGTGGATTTAGTTAATGAGATTGTCACATGGTCAGCACAATGACCAACTGCCTTCACTTCCTTAAAGTATGCCATGTACAAGGTTGGGTGGATTTAGTTAATGAGATTGTCACATGGTCAGCACAATGACCAACTGCCTTCACTTCCCCAAAGTATGCCAGTTACCAGGTTGGGTGGATTTAGTTAATGAGATTGTCACATGGTCAGCACAATGACCAACTGCCTTCACTTCCCCAAAATATGCCATGTACAAGGTTGGGTGGATTTAGTTAATGAGATTGTCACATGGTCAGCACAATGACCAACTGCCTTCACTTCCCCAAAGTATGCCAGTTACCAGGTTGGGTGGATTTAGTTAATGAGATTGTCACATGGTCAGCACAATGACCAACTGCCTTCACTTCCTTAAAGTATGCCATGTACAAGGTTGGGTGGATTTAGTTAATGAGATTGTCACATGGTCAGCACAATGACCAACTGCCTTCACTTCCCCAAAGTATGCCAGTTACCAGGTTGGGTGGATTTAGTTAATGAGATTGTCACATGGTCAGCACAATGACCAACTGCCTTCACTTCCCCAAAATATGCCATGTACAAGGTTGGGTGGATTTAGTTAATGAGATTGTCACATGGTCAGCACAATGACCAACTGCCTTCACTTCCCCAAAGTATGCCAGTTACCAGGTTGGGTGGATTTAGTTAATGAGATTGTCACGTGGTCAGCACAATGACCAACTGCCTTCACTTCCCAAAGTATGCCAGTTACCAGGTCGGGTGGATTTAGTTAATGAGATTGTCACATGGTCAGCACAATGACCAACTGCCTTCACTTCCCCAAAGTATGCCAGTTACCAGGTTGGGTGGATTTAGTTAATGAGATTGTCACATGGTCAGCACAATGACCAACTGCCTTCACTTCCCCAAAGTATGCCAGTTACCAGGTCGGGTGGATTTAGTTAATGAGATTGTCACATGGTCAGCACAATGACCAACTGCCTTCACTTCCCCAAAGTATGCCAGTTACCAGGTTGGGTGGATTTAGTTAATGAGATTGTCACATGGTCAGCACAATGACCAACTGCCTTCACTTCCCAAAGTATGCCAGTTACCAGGTTGGGTGGATTTAGTTAATGAGATTGTCACATGGCCAGCACAATGACCAACTGCCTTCACTTCCCTAAAGTATGCCAGTTACCAGGTTGGGTGGATTTAGTTAATGAGATTGTCACGTGGTCAGCACAATGACCAACTGCCTTCACTTCCCCAAAGTATGCCAGTTACCAGGTTGGGTGGATTTAGTTAATGAGATTGTCACATGGTCAGCACAATGAGCAACTGCCTTCACTTCCCCAAAGTATGCCAGTTACCAGGTTGGGTGGATTAGTTAATGAGATTATCACATGGTCAGCACAATGACCAACTGCCTTCACTTCCCCAAAGTATGCCAGTTACCAGGTTGGGTGGATTTAGTTAATGAGATTGTCACATGGTCAGCACAATGACCAACTGCCTTCACTTCCTTAAAGTATGCCATGTACAAGGTTGGGTGGATTTAGTTAATGAGATTGTCACATGGTCAGCACAATGACCAACTGCCTTCACTTCCCCAAAGTATGCCAGTTACCAGGTTGGGTGGATTTAGTTAATGAGATTGTCACATGGTCAGCACAATGACCAACTGCCTTCACTTCCCCAAAGTATGCCAGTTACCAGGTTGGGTGGATTTAGTTAATGAGATTGTCACATGGTCAGCACAATGACCAACTGCCTTCACTTCCCCAAAGTATGCCAGTTACCAGGTTGGGTGGATTTAGTTAATGAGATTGTCACATGGTCAGCACAATGACCAACTGCCTTCACTTCCCCAAAGTATGCCAGTTACCAGGTTGGGTGGATTTAGTTAATGAGATTGTCACATGGTCAGCACAATGACCAACTGCCTTCACTTCCCCAAAGTATGCCATGTACAAGGTTGGGTGGATTTAGTTAATGAGATTGTCACATGGTCAGCACAATGACCAACTGCCTTCACTTCCCCAAAGTATGCCAGTTACCAGGTTGGGTGGATTTAGTTAATGAGATTGTCATGTGGTCAGCACAATGACCAACTGCCTTCACTTCCCCAAAGTATGCCATGTACAAGGTTGGGTGGATTTAGTTAATGAGATTGTCACATGGTCAGCACAATGACCAACTGCCTTCACTTCCCCAAAGTATGCCAGTTACCAGGTTGGGTGGATTTAGTTAATGAGATTGTCACATGGTCAGCACAATGACCAACTGCCTTCACTTCCCCAAAGTATGCCAGTTACCAGGTTGGGTGGATTTAGTTAATGAGATTGTCACATGGTCAGCACAATGACCAACTGCCTTCACTTCCCCAAAGTATGCCAGTTACCAGGTTGGGTGGATTTAGTTAATGAGATTGTCACATGGTCAGCACAATGACCAACTGCCTTCACTTCCCCAAAGTATGCCAGTTACCAGGTTGGGTGGATTTAGTTAATGAGATTGTCACACGGTCAGCACAATGACCAACTGCCTTCACTTCCCCAAAGTATGCCAGTTACCAGGTTGGGTGGATTTAGTTAATGAGATTGTCACATGGTCAGCACAATGACCAACTGCCTTCACTTCCCCAAAGTATGCCATGTACAAGGTTGGGTGGATTTAGTTAATGAGATTGTCACATGGCCAGCACAATGACCAACTGCCTTCACTTCCCCAAAGTATGCCAGTTACCAGGTTGGGTGGATTTAGTTAATGAGATTGTCACATGGTCAGCACAATGACCAACTGCCTTCACTTCCCCAAAGTATGCCAGTTACCAGGTTGGGTGGATTTAGTTAATGAGATTGTCACGTGGTCAGCACAATGACCAACTGCCTTCACTTCCCCAAAGTATGCCAGTTACCAGGTTGGGTGGATTTAGTTAATGAGATTGTCACATGGCCAGCACAATGACCAACTGCCTTCACTTCCCCAAAGTATGCCAGTTACCAGGTTGGGTGGATTTAGTTAATGAGATTGTCACGTGGTCAGCACAATGACCAACTGCCTTCACTTCCCCAAAGTATGCCAGTTACCAGGTCGGGTGGATTTAGTTAATGAGATTGTCACATGGTCAGCACAATGACCAACTGCCTTCACTTCCCCAAAGTATGCCAGTTACCAGGTTGGGTGGATTTAGTTAATGAGATTGTCACATGGTCAGCACAATGACCAACTGCCTTCACTTCCCCAAAGTATGCCAGTTACCAGGTCGGGTGGATTTAGTTAATGAGATTGTCACATGGTCAGCACAATGACCAACTGCCTTCACTTCCCCAAAGTATGCCAGTTACCAGGTTGGGTGGATTTAGTTAATGAGATTGTCACATGGTCAGCACAATGACCAACTGCCTTCACTTCCCCAAAGTATGCCAGTTACCAGGTTGGGTGGATTTAGTTAATGAGATTGTCACATGGCCAGCACAATGACCAACTGCCTTCACTTCCCTAAAGTATGCCAGTTACCAGGTTGGGTGGATTTAGTTAATGAGATTGTCACGTGGTCAGCACAATGACCAACTGCCTTCACTTCCCCAAAGTATGCCAGTTACCAGGTTGGGTGGATTTAGTTAATGAGATTGTCACATGGTCAGCACAATGAGCAACTGCCTTCACTTCCCCAAAGTATGCCAGTTACCAGGTTGGGGTGGATTTAGTTAATGAGATTGTCACATGGTCAGCACAATGACCAACTGCCTTCACTTCCCCAAAGTATGCCAGTTACCAGGTTGGGTGGATTTAGTTAATGAGATTGTCACATGGTCAGCACAATGACCAACTGCCTTCACTTCCTTAAAGTATGCCATGTACAAGGTTGGGTGGATTTAGTTAATGAGATTGTCACATGGTCAGCACAATGACCAACTGCCTTCACTTCCCCAAAGTATGCCAGTTACCAGGTTGGGTGGATTTAGTTAATGAGATTGTCACATGGTCAGCACAATGACCAACTGCCTTCACTTCCCCAAAATATGCCATGTACAAGGTTGGGTGGATTTAGTTAATGAGATTGTCACATGGTCAGCACAATGACCAACTGCCTTCACTTCCCCAAAGTATGCCAGTTACCAGGTTGGGTGGATTTAGTTAATGAGATTGTCACATGGTCAGCACAATGACCAACTGCCTTCACTTCCCCAAAGTATGCCAGTTACCAGGTTGGGTGGATTTAGTTAATGAGATTGTCACATGGTCAGCACAATAACCAACTGCCTTCACTTCCCCAAAGTATGCCAGTTACCAGGTTGGGTGGATTTAGTTAATGAGATTGTCACATGGTCAGCACAATGACCAACTGCCTTCACTTCCCCAAAGTATGCCATGTACAAGGTTGGGTGGATTTAGTTAATGAGATTGTCACATGGTCAGCACAATGACCAACTGCCTTCACTTCCCCAAAGTATGCCAGTTTACCAGGTTGGGTGGATTTAGTTAATGAGATTGTCATGTGGTCAGCACAATGACCAACTGCCTTCACTTCCCCAAAGTATGCCATGTACAAGGTTGGGTGGATTTAGTTAATGAGATTGTCACATGGTCAGCACAATGACCAACTGCCTTCACTTCCCCAAAGTATGCCAGTTACCAGGTTGGGTGGATTTAGTTAATGAGATTGTCACATGGTCAGCACAATGACCAACTGCCTTCACTTCCCCAAAGTATGCCAGTTACCAGGTTGGGTGGATTTAGTTAATGAGATTGTCACATGGTCAGCACAATGACCAACTGCCTTCACTTCCCCAAAGTATGCCAGTTACCAGGTTGAGTGGATTTAGTTAATGAGATTGTCACATGGTCAGCACAATGACCAACTGCCTTCACTTCCCCAAAGTATGCCAGTTACCAGGTTGGGTGGATTTAGTTAATGAGATTGTCACATGGTCAGCACAATGACCAACTGCCTTCACTTCCCCAAAGTATGCCAGTTACCAGGTTGGGTGGATTTAGTTAATGAGATTGTCACATGGTCAGCACAATGACCAACTGCCTTCACTTCCCCAAAGTATGCCAGTTACCAGGTTGGGTGGATTTAGTTAATGAGATTGTCACATGGTCAGCACAATGACCAACTGCCTTCACTTCCCCAAAGTATGCCAGTTACCAGGTTGGGTGGATTTAGTTAATGAGATTGTCACATGGTCAGCACAATGACCAACTGCCTTCACTTCCCCAAAGTATGCCAGTTACCAGGTTGGGTGGATTTAGTTAATGAGATTGTCACATGGTCAGCACAATGACCAACTGCCTTCACTTCCCCAAAGTATGCCATGTACAAGGTTGGGTTGGATTTAGTTAATGAGATTGTCACAGGGTCAGCACAATGACCAACTGCCTTCACTTCCCCAAAGTATGCCAGTTACCAGGTTGGGTGGATTTAGTTAATGAGATTGTCACATGGTCAGCACAATGACCAACTGCCTTCACTTCCCCAAAGTATGCCAGTTACCAGGTTGGGTGGATTTAGTTAATGAGATTGTCACATGGCCAGCACAATGACCAACTGCCTTCACTTCCCTAAAGTATGCCAGTTACCAGGTTGGGTGGATTTAGTTAATGAGATTGTCACGTGGTCAGCACAATGACCAACTGCCTTCACTTCCCCAAAGTATGCCATGTACAAGGTTGGGTGGATTTAGTTAATGAGATTGTCACGTGGTCAGCACAATGACCAACTGCCTTCACTTCCCCAAAGTATGCAATGTACAAGGTTGGGTGGATTTAGTTAATGAGATTGTCACATGGTCAGCACAATGACCAACTGCCTTCACTTCCCCAAAGTATGCCAGTTACCAGGTTGGGTGGATTTAGTTAATGAGATTGTCACATGGTCAGCACAATGACCAACTGCCTTCACTTCCCCAAAGTATGCCAGTTACCAGGTTGGGTGGATTTAGTTAATGAGATTGTCACATGGCCAGCACAATGACCAACTGCCTTCACTTCCCCAAAGTATGCCAGTTACCAGGTTGGGTGGATTTAGTTAATGAGATTGTCACATGGCCAGCACAATGACCAACTGCCTTCACTTCCCCAAAGTATGCCAGTTACCAGGTTGGGTGGATTTAGTTAATGAGATTGTCACGTGGTCAGCACAATGACCAACTGCCTTCACTTCCCCAAAGTATGCCAGTTACCAGGTCGGGTGGATTTAGTTAATGAGATTGTCACATGGTCAGCACAATGACCAACTGCCTTCACTTCCCCAAAGTATGCCAGTTACCAGGTTGGGTGGATTTAGTTAATGAGATTGTCACATGGTCAGCACAATGACCAACTGCCTTCACTTCCCCAAAGTATGCCAGTTACCAGGTTGGGTGGATTTATTTAATGAGATTGTCACATGGTCAGCACAATGACCAACTGCCTTCACTTCCCCAAAGTATGCCAGTTACCAGGTTGGGTGGATTTAGTTAATGAGATTGTCACATGGCCAGCACAATGACCAACTGCCTTCACTTCCCTAAAGTATGCCAGTTACCAGGTTGGGTGGATTTAGTTAATGAGATTGTCACGTGGTCAGCACAATGACCAACTGCCTTCACTTCCCTAAGTATGCCATGTACAAGGTTGGGTGGATTTAGTTAATGAGATTGTCACGTGGTCAGCACAATGACCAACTGCCTTCACTTCCCCAAAGTATGCTATGTACAAGGTTGGGTGGATTTAGTTAATGAGATTGTCACATGGTCAGCACAATGACCAACTGCCTTCACTTCCCAAAGTATGCCAGTTACCAGGTTGGGTGGATTTAGTTAATGAGATTGTCACATGGTCAGCACAATGACCAACTGCCTTCACTTCCTTAAAGTATGCCATGTACAAGGTTGGGTGGATTTAGTTAATGAGATTGTCACATGGTCAGCACAATGACCAACTGCCTTCACTTCCCCAAAGTATGCCATGTACAAGGTTGGGTGGATTTAGTTAATGAGATTGTCACATGGTCAGCACAATGACCAACTGCCTTCACTTCCCCAAAGTATGCCATGTACAAGGTTGGGTGGATTTAGTTAATGAGATTGTCACATGGTCAGCACAATGACCAACTGCCTTCACTTCCCCAAAGTATGCCAGTTACCAGGTTGGGTGGATTTAGTTAATGAGATTGTCACATGGTCAGCACAATGACCAACTGCCTTCACTTCCCCAAAGTATGCCAGTTACCAGGTTGGGTGGATTTAGTTAATGAGATTGTCACATGGTCAGCACAATGACCAACTGCCTTCACTTCCCCAAAGTATGCCAGTTACCAGGTTGGGTGGATTTAGTTAATGAGATTGTCACATGGTCAGCACAATGACCAACTGCCTTCACTTCCCAAAGTATGCCATGTACAAGGTTGGGTGGATTTAGTTAATGAGATTGTCACATGGTCAGCACAATGACCAACTGCCTTCACTTCCCCAAAGTATGCCAGTTACCAGGTTGGGTGGATTTAGTTAATGAGATTGTCACATGGTCAGCACAATGACCAACTGCCTTCACTTCCCCAAAGTATGCCAGTTACCAGGTTGGGTGGATTTAGTTAATGAGATTGTCACATGGTCAGCACAATGACCAACTGCCTTCACTTCCCCAAAGTATGCCAGTTACCAGGTTGGGTGGATTTAGTTAATGAGATTGTCACATGGTCAGCACAATGACCAACTGCCTTCACTTCCCCAAAGTATGCCAGTTACCAGGTTGGGTGGATTTAGTTAATGAGATTGTCACATGGTCAGCACAATGACCAACTGCCTTCACTTCCCCAAAGTATGCCAGTTACCAGGTTGGGTGGATTTAGTTAATGAGATTGTCACATGGTCAGCACAATGACCAACTGCCTTCACTTCCCCAAAGTATGCCAGTTACCAGGTTGGGTGGATTTAGTTAATGAGATTGTCACATGGTCAGCACAATGACCAACTGCCTTCACTTCCCCAAAGTATGCCAGTTACCAGGTTGGGTGGATTTAGTTAATGAGATTGTCACATGGTCAGCACAATGACCAACTGCCTTCACTTCCCCAAAGTATGCCAGTTACCAGGTTGGGTGGATTTAGTTAATGAGATTGTCACATGGTCAGCACAATGACCAACTGCCTTCACTTCCCCAAAGTATGCCATGTACAAGGTTGGGTGGATTTAGTTAATGAGATTGTCACATGGTCAGCACAATGACCAACTGCCTTCACTTCCCCAAAGTATGCCAGTTACCAGGTTGGGTGGATTTAGTTAATGAGATTGTCACATGGTCAGCACAATGACCAACTGCCTTCACTTCCCCAAAGTATGCCATGTACAAGGTTGGGTGGATTTAGTTAATGAGATTGTCACATGGTCAGCACAATGACCAACTGCCTTCACTTCCCAAAGTATGCCAGTTACCAGGTTGGGGTGGATTTAGTTAATGAGATTGTCACATGGTCAGCACAATGACCAACTGCCTTCACTTCCCCAAAGTATGCCAGTTACCAGGTTGGGTGGATTTAGTTAATGAGATTGTCACATGGTCAGCACAATGACCAACTGCCTTCACTTCCCCAAAGTATGCCATGTACAAGGTTGGGTGGATTTAGTTAATGAGATTGTCACATGGTCAGCACAATGACCAACTGCCTTCACTTCCCCAAAGTATGCCAGTTACCAGGTTGGGTGGATTTAGTTAATGAGATTGTCATGTGGTCAGCACAATGACCAACTGCCTTCACTTCCCCAAAGTATGCCATGTACAAGGTTGGGTGGATTTAGTTAATGAGATTGTCACATGGTCAGCACAATGACCAACTGCCTTCACTTCCCCAAAGTATGCCAGTTACCAGGTTGGGTGGATTTAGTTAATGAGATTGTCACATGGTCAGCACAATGACCAACTGCCTTCACTTCCCCAAAGTATGCCAGTTACCAGGTTGGGTGGATTTAGTTAATGAGATTGTCACATGGTCAGCACAATGACCAACTGCCTTCACTTCCCCAAAGTATGCCAGTTACCAGGTTGGGTAGATTTAGTTAATGAGATTGTCACATGGTCAGCACAATGACCAACTGCCTTCACTTCCCCAAAGTATGCCAGTTACCAGGTTGGGTGGATTTAGTTAATGAGATTGTCACATGGTCAGCACAATGACCAACTGCCTTCACTTCCCCAAAGTATGCCAGTTACCAGGTTGGGTGGATTTAGTTAATGAGATTGTCACATGGTCAGCACAATGACCAACTGCCTTCACTTCCCCAAAGTATGCCAGTTACCAGGTTGGGTGGATTTAGTTAATGAGATTGTCACATGGTCAGCACAATGACCAACTGCCTTCACTTCCCCAAAGTATGCCATGTACAAGGTTGGGTGGATTTAGTTAATGAGATTGTCACATGGTCAGCACAATGACCAACTGCCTTCACTTCCCCAAAGTATGCCAGTTACCAGGTTGGGTGGATTTAGTTAATGAGATTGTCACATGGTCAGCACAATGACCAACTGCCTTCACTTCCCCAAAGTATGCCAGTTACCAGGTTGGGTGGATTTAGTTAATGAGATTGTCACATGGTCAGCACAATGACCAACTGCCTTCACTTCCCCAAAGTATGCCAGTTACCAGGTTGGGTGGATTTAGTTAATGAGATTGTCACATGGTCAGCACAATGACCAACTGCCTTCACTTCCCCAAAGTATGCCAGTTACCAGGTTGGGTGGATTTAGTTAATGAGATTGTCACATGGTCAGCACAATGACCAACTGCCTTCACTTCCCCAAAGTATGCCAGTTACCAGGTTGGGTGGATTTAGTTAATGAGATTGTCACATGGCCAGCACAATGACCAACTGCCTTCACTTCCCCAAAGTATGCCAGTTACCAGGTTGGGTGGATTTAGTTAATGAGATTGTCACATGGTCAGCAC
Organism: Biomphalaria sudanica; assembly: GCA_036873155.1. NCBI lineage: Eukaryota > Metazoa > Mollusca > Gastropoda > Planorbidae > Biomphalaria > Biomphalaria sudanica. Next base: position 647,215 of record JAZGLO010006666.1, read on the forward strand.
AATGACCAACTGCCTTCACTTCCCAAAGTATGCCAGTTACCAGGTTGGGTGGATTTAGTTAATGAGATTGTCACATGGTCAGCACAATGACCAACTGCCTTCACTTCCCCAAAGTATGCCAGTTACCAGGTTGGGTGGATTTAGTTAATGAGATTGTCACATGACCAGCACAATGACCAACTGCCTTCTGTTCCCCAAAGTATGCCAGTTACCAAGTTGGGTGGATTTAGTTAATGAGATTGTCACATGGTCAGCACAATGACCAACTGCCTTCACTTCCCCAAAGTATGCCAGTTACCAGGTTGGGTGGATTTAGTTAATGAGATTGTCACATGGCCAGCACAATGACCAACTGCCTTCACTTCCCCAAAGTATGCCAGTTACCAGGTTGGGTGGATTTAGTTAATGAGATTGTCACATGGTCAGCACAATGACCAACTGCCTTCACTTCCCCAAAGTATGCCAGTTACCAGGTTGGGTGGATTTAGTTAATGAGATTGTCACGTGGTCAGCACAATGACCAACTGCCTTCACTTCCCCAAAGTATGCCAGTTACCAGGTCGGGTGGATTTAGTTAATGAGATTGTCACATGGTCAGCACAATGACCAACTGCCTTCACTTCCCAAAGTATGCCAGTTACCAGGTTGGGTGGATTTAGTTAATGGGATTGTCACATGGTCAGCACAATGACCAACTACCTTCACTTCCCCAAAGTATGCCAGTTACCAGGTTGGGTGGATTTAGTTAATGAGATTGTCACATGGCCAGCACAATGACCAACTGCCTTCACTTCCCCAAAGTATGCCATGTACAAGGTTGGGTGGATTCCATGTACAAGGTTGGGTGGATTCGGGGGCTTCCTAAAATTGCCTGGATTCAAACTCAAAACCTTTTGGTATAAAAGGCAAGCACTTTTACCACTTAAGGCCACCATTCACCCCATTACTACAATGACCATTCTATAAAAAAAAAACTTTCATAATTCTAATAAGATAATGGACAATTGAATTTCTAAAAAAAATTTCTGTAATTTTAACTTCAGCCTATGCTCAGAGAAAGAACGTCTTCAAAAGGAAGTAAACAGACTCTCAGAGATGCTGTGCACTATGGAGAAGAGCCTGGCCAGGAAAGATACAGTGATAGAGAACCTCACAGGTGCTCTGGCCAAGGAGAAAGAGAAACTGCACCTAGCCAAAGCATTCTATTCATGCAAAGAAAAAGCTTTAGATAAAAAGAGGGAGGTAAATATGCTGAAATTAGATGAATTTACTTTTGGCCAGATTTTTCTGAAGTTTGAACACAAATGGTTTCATGAAAATGGCTTAATTTATAGGAACAAATGTTTTTATTGTTCCACTATTCCCATATACAGAGGTCTAATACTGAATCTAAATAAAGGCTGAAATTAGTATTTGGGTCTTTAGAAAAGCCTCTGAGTTTACTCCTTTCCTAATGTGCACCTTTCTTTCTTTATTTTGTAGGAGGCTTAATCTGTATGATATCCAGGTAAACTCTCAGCCACAATGGGGTAGATAATGTAAAGTTCATCTGTTTCTGTGGCTGATGGTTAATGAGGGTTTCATTTGGCCATCACAATGACGAACCGCCTTTACATTGACCCAAGGTACCCAATAAAGCTGGGTGGGCTCAGAGGTGCCCTAGAGATCTAAAAATTAAAAATCCCAGTCTTCACCAGGATTCAAACTTAAGATCCCTCGATTTGGAAGCCCATTACTTTACCACTCAGCCACTGTGCCTCCACCAACCCACAGGAGGTTTGAGATTACTTTATGCTTGAAACTTAGTACACAAGTAAATGTTTTATACACTACAGGATTTAAAGGACATTTTTAAAGTTTTGACTACGTTCATTTGGCATTACCTTACTAGATATGAAAGTAAGGTTAAACAACTTCAGTGTAGTGTATTAGTTCAATTTCACAATTAGACAAATTAATAAAAACATCTGCAGACTGAGATTTGGTTAAGTAAAAAAAAAAGAGGAATATATGGCATTTGGAAGCAGATGGGCAAGACGTGGGGACAGTTGGAGAGACTTGTCCAGAACTGAGGCACCTGGAAAGAGCTGGTTGGTGACCTATGCCCCAGATGGGACCACAAGAAAGAAACAAAAATGTATTTGTATTGTGTTTTTACTGTATATTTGTCAGTCTCTCAGATTTTTGAAGTATGCTTGTAAATGTTTTTGTTTTTTTAATAATAATTTTGTTTTATTTTCTCTCCTTTTTTAGCATTTTACAGAAAAAATTGCGACCAATTTTCATGACAATCAACTCACTCGAAAAGTTTTGAAATGTTGGTTTGGGACCATACAGCAGAGATGGAAGGAGAGAACAGAGAAAATATGTGAGTCCAAAGCTCAAAACATTTGCTCAGGAATAGTTGGCGACTATGAAGAGAAAATTAAATGTGTAAGTGACATGCTGTAATACTTCCTATTGACAGTATTTAAAATTGTGGTCCTCACTTGTCTTGACTTGTAAGTTTTGGATGTTCCTTCAGAAATGAAGATCATTATGCCCTAGCCCAAACTTCTTGCAGGATTGCAGGGGATGGCAGTGTTTAAAGCCAAGCCTATGTAGATCACAACTCTGATTTTATTTGTCTATGTAGCTTTTCAAATTTAATAAAGATGTCACAATGCAGGACTTATTTATTCCTTTCTTAAATGCGATACAAGTTTCAAAAAGGTGATACTTGAAATTAGGCAATAGAAAACTTAATTTAACTTGAACATAATATAAACAAGCATAACATCTTCAAGTACTATGATTCAGTGTAATAAAAGTGGAATTTATTGAAATAACGGAATACTGATTAAATCAATTTCTTCTATGCTTTATATACCCCGTAGCAAAGGCAATAGAAATCTTCAAAGTGTGACACTGATTCTAGCATTCTACTAGAATCTGGCCCAGACCCTTGTCCATCATGTAGGTATTCTTATGTTTCATGGAATCTATGTCATTATTAGTGACTAGACAATATATAGTGTATGTTTTAATTTTGAGAGTTGCAATATTTATTATTCAAGCTGTGACAGTCTCTCAAGTCACACACACATTCACAAGTTTGTATTAACACACTGTTCAAATACAGTATTGAAATAAATCCCTCTAAAGTCTTAATATCTTCAAACATAATCAAAGAGGAAATTTATGATGCAAGTATGAATACAAAGTTTACATCAAACATAAATCACTAGTATAAGTGTACTAAGGTATAAAGGTACTAAGTTAGTTTGACTGACAAAACTATCAATATTAAAAGTTGTGTCCATGTGTCACATGAATTAGTTTCCTGTTCACTAGAAGGATATTCAGCTTAGTGGCTTCCTTTCAACTTTCCCCACTTTGCTTCATGATTCTTCAGGAGGAAGAGCCTTCTGCTCTCAGGACAAAGTTTTCAGTTCACCTGGCTTGCTGCAGTTAGTTGGTTTCCAGGGTGAATTCGCTAGCCCTCCTCCTTTATCCTGACTTAAGACAGGCAGAGAGGTCATTAAGAGCTGGTGGATTACATCACCACTATTTTTAGGTTGTATTTTGGTTTTTCATTCCAGCTGAATCAGCATATTTCCTGTCTAGAAGACAAAATACAAACACTGCAATGTGAACAAGAGCAGTACAGCCAACAGGTGAAAAAGGCCTTTATGCGTGGAGTCTGTGCACTCAACATGGAAGCTATGTCTGCATTTGGTACAGAGGACACTTGCGCCAAAGGTAAAATGTGTATACAAATAAGTACATAGATATATCAGGACCTGAAAGCAATGTAGTAATGTGACACGTTTTGTGGTCAAAGATTAACCTGTTTGAGAATCAAAAGACTTTTGAAATAATCAAGAACTTCTGAGAATTAAAACGAAAAGACCAAATGTTCTTCAGCTTTAAAAAAAGTCAGTTAATATTATTATCCATCTGTTGTCAGGCATCTATGGCTGGCTGGTCATTTCGAGCACGTTCCTTCTGCCTTGGAATGCAGTGGCTGAGTGATTAAGCGCTTGGCTTCCGAACCTGGGTTTCTGTGTTGGAACCTCAGTGAAGACTGAGATTTTCAATTTTCTGATGGGGCGCCCCTGAGTCCTCCCAACTCTAATGGGTACCTGACTTAATACTATGGAAAGTAAAGTATTTAGGTCATTGTGCTGGCCACATGACACCATGTTTATTAAACATTTGCCAAAGTAACAGATAACCTTTTAACATCATCTGCCCCATAGATTGCAAGGTCTGAAAGGGGAACTTTACTTGTTATCTTCTGCTTTGCATCTGTTTTTAGGCATTATACTGTGACAATATCCTCTTTGCCCTTGGCTATGAAAGAATCCCATAGGAAATGTTATAAAATTTTCTTTGACGCTTCTAAGAAATGTGAAAGTAAACTGCCTGGCCTTATGGTATCCCCTTTGGACTGTCGTCAGAATGGTCTGGAGTTTAAATTCCACACTTGCTGAATAACTGATGAGAACAGCATGCTATTTTTCCTTGGCACAGTCTGCAAAAGAGCTCACAGCTCAGCAGCAAAAAACTGGCAAGAAGAAGAAGAAACCCGACCCATGTCCATCCCTGCTATTCTTTAGAATCTTTCATCTAGAATGTAAAAATAGTTATTTATGAAGGGACATCAGAGACTAATAAATCATTTACAAACTAAAATCACCCACGTACTCAAGAGCTTGTCAAATTTTAAGAAGGTTTATTGAAGTGTATTTGAAATTCAGAGTTTGGGAACATGAGACAGCAGAGTAGCTTATCAGAAATACTGCAAAACTACAGGATACCACCTCTGTCTTCTTAGACAAAGGTATTTGTTAGGAGATAGAATGCATATAAAAACACAACTAAAACAAAAAACTTGTCTTAGTTCTAACTACTGGTAAGACTGTTGTTACCGGATGCTTGCCCTTTTCACCTATGTTTTACAATGAGACTTAACTTCTCTCAGTGTGTTAGCTGTGAATGCAGCCTATAATGGAGCAAATCCTCTTACAATGCTTGTAATTTGAGCAAGAGTTTAACCATTTTCCTTGAATTTTTATTTTAATAAAAGAATGTGGATAATATTCATTCATCCTGACTTTTTTTACCAAGCTTATATCAACTTACTTTGTCTCATAAAAAAGTTATTTCTCAGACACCCACTCTCGGATCAACTGAAATTTGGAACAATTATTTCTTTTACCTGACAACACAAGAATCAGTAAAAAAAAAAAATTAACCAATTAGTTAATTAACTATTGGTAATTACTTATTTTGTTTGGTATTTCAAACATGGGGGAAAAAATGGTACTGGACTGAGGTGGTGGTATAAGCTGAATTAAAAAGTCCCCTTTATTGGTTATTGCTTTAGAATTAAGTTTGAAACAAACAATAGATAACTATACAATCTTCATACACACCTCACTAGCAGAGTGGTTAGAGTGTCAGCTTCGGGAATTCGAATTCAGGTCATTCCCCTTTTTTTTTTTTTTATTTATAAATGCTTTTAGGATAATTGGATTCATCTTTTGAGACCTGATATATTTTATGGTGGTTTTAGTAAGAAATGTTTAAAAAAAATTTTGCCAAAAAAAAAAGTTGATTTCTGAACTTTTTGTAACTTCCTATGAAGTTGGGTCAAGTTTGGTTCCCTCCCCATGTCAAAACAAAGTGACAGGTAAGAGATACTAATAGATATGTTTTAATAATAATAAATATACAAAATGATGTTTTAAGACTATGTTCTAGAGTTGTGTTTGTTTCATATGTAGGAAACATCAACATGTCTCACAACGTTAATGCCAATGCCAATCAAAACCAGGACTTCCTGCAATCATACAAGCATGATGGCTTTCTAAAATCTCTTCCTGCTGACCTGAGTAATGTGCCAGTGTCAGAGCTCGCTAGTAGACAAGCTCAGTCTCTTCCAGTTTTTGCATCAAGCTACGAACAAAAGGTTTGATTGATCAGTTTTAAGCAAACATTATTTTTCTCTCTCTTTCTCTCTCAAACATTTAACTGAGTCCGAACTAGTTTAATACATTCAAAAATATTTTTTTTAAATTGATTTAATATTTCCACTGCATCTTCCATTTAGTATACTCTGACAAAGCAAAATGAATCTCATGCTCGTTCTTCTTCTTCTTCTAGCCAGCTTTATTGCTGCTGAGCTGTCAGCTCTTTTGCAGACTGTGCCAAGGAAAAAATAGTGTGCTATTTTCTTCAGTTGTTTAGCACTGCCGTACAGGGTGTTGGTTATGTTGGGCTGTAGTGGCAGTAGGGTCTGTCTAAGGTGGCTTAGGGAAGGGCATTCAAAGAGGATAAGGTTTACGGTGTCTGCAAAGGGGGAGTTGTGTGGAGTTTATTTTGTTCAGATGGTAATTTAATAGAGGTGTGTGTCCTGTTCTTAGTTGGAAAATTGTTCTTTGCGAGGGAGGAAGTTAATACTGTCCAGTTTGTTAGGCATAGTCATTTCTTTGTACATGGCTCTGCCTGTGTTTCCTGGTGCCCATTGGTTGAGCCACTCCTCTTTGTGGTTGTTGACTTACATTGACCTTAGGGTGAGGTAGCTTACAGGTCTGTCTGGTTGTTCCATAGATGAACCTGCCTTTGATACATGCTCATTCAAATGTCACTTTTTCAAGTTTAAGCCTTGTCTTGAATAAGCCTGAGGACATGATGGCTAAGTGGTAAATCATTTGGCTTCCAAACTGAGGGTCTTGAGTTCAAATCCTGGTGGAGACTGGGTTTTGAATTTCAAGATTTTTAGGGTGCCCTTGAGGCTATCCAACTGTAATAGGTACCTGACAATACTTTCCTTTGCTTTTTTTTAAAAAACTCTTTCTCTCCAAATAGCGATACCATTGTTGATTTGATCCCATAAAATAAAATTAATTTTTGTTTTTATAAACTTTAATTTGTGTTATATAAAAAGAGCATGCATTCTCCTAAAATTCTATACCAAAAGTAACGTTTTGTGATTACAAACAAAAATGTTTGAAGTTTAATCATAACAGGGTAGAAAGTACAAATGTGAAAATTGAACAATTCTGTCTGATCGTGGAAAATAATTATGGAGATAAAGAGTTAAATAAGCCCTTTGTGTTGACTGATTGGGTGCAGATATCAAAAGTATTGGGTTTTAATCCTAATCCAAAGCTAAGATTTTATTTTGCATTGCAGATCCAAGTCCCTAAGTTTATTTGTATCTGTTCCTAGCTTTGGGTGCTGATCCCACAACCTCTTTGTTAACATTGAAAAGTTAAAACATATATTAATTTATTTTTCACTTGACCTTTGGATAACTAGATCACTTTTTGATTACTGCTTATTCCCAAGTTGGCTTCCTAATTCCTGCATACAGTCTGTCTGCAAGATGCCATCTGAAACGTGTAATTAAATGGGCTCTCACCTTCACCTTCTGAAACAAAAGTGAACATTTTGTTTTTGCAATAAAAAATGTTTGCATGTGGTATGGAATTAAATTGGGATCCATATTAAGTCAGCATAGTAAAAAAAAATTTCCCTTTTCTGACCTTGCAATCTATAGGGCTGTTGATTTAAAGGTCATCTGTTTCTGTGGCCCATGGTTAGGGAGGGTGTCATGTGGCCAGCATAATGACCAACTGCCTTTAGTTTTCCCAAGCTAATGTCAGGTACACATTAAAGTGCCTGAAGATCCTGAAATAAAAAAATCCTAGTCTTCACCAGGATTTGAACCAAAGCACTTTTACCCCTCAGCCACTGGGCCTCCAAGTCAGCATAATAGATTCATCATTTGGGATCAATAAAATGATAATATCAAGAGATCTAAAGCCCAATCGGTGACCAGACTGATAACTTCTCTTTGACAGAGTTTATCCTTAGAGTATAATTCAGACTTTTACATAATGCTTAAATTTTAAAATCTAATGGGATATCCTCAGGCACAGACTTCGGGTCCAAAGGTGAAGTTATTAACAGCGGCATCCATCCCTAGACCAACCAGTCAGGGAGCAACTCTAGCTCCCCCTATGGCATCAGTGGTAGTGGAGCGACATGACCCCATCACAAAGGTAAAAAACATTTTTCCAAACTACTTAAACATAAATTTCTTCAAATTGACATTAGCAGTGCTCACATTATAAATATGGAGGCATGGTGGTTGAGTGGTAATGCACTTGGCTTCCAAACCAAAGGGTCTTGTGTTTGAATACTGGTGTAAACAGATCTTAAGTGCACCTCTGAGTCCACCCATTTATAATGGGTACTGGCATTAGTTGGGAAAAGTAAAGGCGGTTGGTCGTTGTGCTGGCCACATGTAAAGTAAAGTTCCCCTTTCAGACCTTGTGGCCTATTGGGCAGATGATGTAAAGGTCATGTTTCACTGACTACATGACACCCTTGTTAACCGTGCGCCACAGAAACAGATGACATGACCTTTACATCACTTCTGAAAGGGGAACTTGACATTATAAATATAAATACAAATTGACTGAGTGGTAGAGTACTTTGTTCCTAAAAATGGAGTTCCCAAGTTCTAACGATGGTCTCTCTGTATTTTTTTAAATTTCCTAGCTCATTTACTGCCCTCTAATCATCCTTCCAATCTTCCAGTAAGTCCGACGCCTGATAAAGTAGCGCTGCAGTTTTCTCTTAACACTTTGTTTTCCTTTTAACCCCGGTTCCTGAACACCTGATTTCATACACTTTCAAGGCTGGTTATCTTAGTGCCACAAAGGCTACAGGACACACATTTGAGACCCAAAGCCCTTATTGAAGACGGAAAGAAAATTTAAATAGACCATTGGCGGACAACAGCTTTGTCTGCACAAAATGCAGAAAAATATGCAGGTCGCAACTGGGTTTGAGTAGTCATGAAACACTACACTCACCTTAATCTTTGGAATCGAAGACATGGCCATTTTTGTGATCTTACTGGCATTGTTGAGTGCATGGTGGCTGAGCGGTAAAGCACTTGGCTTCCATACCAGAGGTTCCGGGTTCAAATCCTGGTGAAGGCTGGGATTTTTATTTTTGAGATCTTTGGGTGTCCTACCAGCTCTAACACCTGACATTAGTTGGGGAAAAGTAAAGGTGATTGGTCGTTGTGCTGCCACATGACACCCTCGTTAACCGTGGGCCATAGAATCAGATGACTTTTACATCATCTGCCCTATAGACCACAAGGTCAGAAAGGGGAACTTTACTTTACTTTTACTGGCGTTGTTATGAGGTGTTAATTTTTTGTTGGACTCTAAATAAGCTGAATTGTATGATACCAGCCATCCAGCATTTTATAATCATTCCTTATGTGCTCATCTGCTGCTTTTTTTTCTAAGACATCTCAAATCACAAACTTCCTGTAATTATACCTTGTAAAGAGTCCAGGTCTGTCATTATGTATTGGAGTAAAAAGTCTTGTTTTTGAACTCAGGGGGTACCGGTAGTGGATTGCTCTCTGGATGTGCCATTGTATAAACTTAAGAATTATAAATTTAAAAGCTCAGCATTATCACCTTTTATAAACTTTTGATCTTCAGATCTGCACCAGAAAATTGTTACATTTAACAGCCATCGACAAAATGCGATCTTGCACTAAAGTCTATGGCTGCAAATACTGAAAGGTCCCATTTTGAGCTCTGAATCGATATCTGGGCACTTGTTAAGATAATGCTCGTAGGAAACTGAGACATCTTTCAAGTCTATTATAAAGATGATCAGTCATTGTGTTTGTTATGTAGTAAATATCCTTTTATTGCCTATTGGTCAGTCCCCATCAGATGGCATAAAGTTCACCTGTTATATTGACCAATGATGAACTTATGTTCAGTTTGACAGCCTAGGGTTTTGCTTCTCTTTCATGACCTTTCAAATCAAAATTTAACTTCTTTTAACTTATTAATAAAAAAGTATTATTTTTGCATTTCTCTGTAGCAAACCATTGGTAAAGCTACTGCTGTGCGATATCCAAAGAAGACTGGAAAAGAGGACAAACCACAGAGAGCATATAGTTCAGGGGTAGTCCCCAAGTCTCACCCATTGACAATGTTCAAACCTTTAGCTGGTCAAATGCCACCAACCATGACGTCAATAAAAATTGTTGATTAGGTCATAAAGTGCATTTTTCACATTAGCAGCTAAATTTAATATACTTATAGTACTATAAATTTGTACAATTTTACAGCGTTTCAAAAAGATCTGAAATGTATTTTAGTCACTTGATTTTAGATCACTTTACATGTACCACTTTCATTTTTAATTGTCTTTTATTATAAAGATTCTCAATAAGTGATGCTGCAGTTTTAAATATTTTGTTTTGTACATAGTGAAACACATTTTAAATTATTGATCTACATTCTTACTTTAAGAATAATATAAATAAAATGAAATCATAAATAATATTAAATTTGTATTTTTTTTCTATAATTTGTATTCATATAAGCTTTAGCTTTTTTAACCATCTAAAACTTGACTTAAAATCTTTTTGACTCTATGGCCATATAACAAGTAATTCCGGACTTGCAAAGAACTTCCTTCAAGAAAAAAAAAAGAAGAGGCAGACAGAGAAAGATGAGGCAAGACAACATAAAAGAATGGACAGGCCTGCCATTGAAAGAGGTTCTATCCAACGCAAAAGGCAATAGAGGAATGGAGAAAGACCATTGACAACTTTTGTGTGGTTCCCCAAAGTCCAACAGACTGATGAATTGGTGAAGGAGCATAGAACCACATCAGTACTTCACCATCGGACTCTGTTCTTGACAATTCCTCTCAGTGTTTGCTGTTTAATATTATATAAATCAGAATACTAGAATGATGTTTTGCCTTATAAAAAAATTGCAGATGTTTCCTTTAAAACAGAATTACATACATCCTACTGTATCTATGTGTCAAACTAGTCATGCATTTTAATCATTAGTTTTCCTGTCTTATTCAGGAAGCCCATTCTATGTTCTAATGGTACTTAGGAAACAGGAGCACTAGCAAGAATTTATCCTAGTGTATGGAATAAGAAATGCTGATTTGGAGAGGTTTGGAAAGTCAGGCTTGGCATAAAAGTGATGTATGAATATTTTATTTATGTTTAAAAAGCAGTAAAAAGAAAAAAAAATCTGCAGCTAAGAATCTTTAAAGATATATGGTTTTAATATATGAGTACATTTGTCAATCTCAATAACTAGGGGTGCTGCTGTAGTGCAATGACTGATAATTCTTGATGCAAAATAATAACTTCCCCAGATAGCGTAAAGCTAGTTTACACTGCTCTAGTTCGAATGATCATACAATTAATTTACTATCACCTGCCTGCATGTCACCCCTTGTATGTTGTTAATTTTACAAACTTGCTATCTCAACCTATCCTACCTCTCACAAACCGGTGTCTTAGGCAGATTGATCTTATAAAATGGTGGCCTCAACTAAAACCTTCTTGTAGTTAGTTCCTTAAACCTAACCAAGCCCATCTCTTAAAACTTGAAAGTAGCATTTCATTCCTTGTAAACAACAACAAAAAATACAAAGAGTAGATCTGTCAGCATGGAGAAAGTTTTATTTTTCTGATATAAAAAAATTGCAAACCAAAAAATGACCATTCAAATGTAACCAATCATACAAAACAATACACATATTTACAGTTTAAAATCACACAAAATATTCCCAAAAAATGAAGCCATCCATTCCCAACAAAAACATTTCTTGTCAACCAATGAAAAGATCAGTTTACTTCTGGGCCTTCACCACCAGGAACAAGCTGGAGAGAAAAAATGATACAAAATATCTGTAACAATCTACCTGCATGAAAGCAGTGTAACAATTCATGTGAAGGCCTACAATGAAAAAGAAATTTAAAGCAAGCAAATAGAAATCCTTTAAAAAAAAAGCACAGCTTACTCAAGGGGAAGCGCTCTGCACTTACAACTATTTCTCAATTTACTGTAGAAGTTAATTCCCTTATACAAATTTTTAAAAATTAATTCAACAACTCCTACTTTCGGTTAGAAAAAACCATACCCAGGCCCTAAGCAAAGAAGGATAACCCCGAATTTAAAAAATCCTAAAAAATAAATATGTTGAAAAAATAATCAAATTTAAGATCTATTACTAATAAATAAACAAACAACTTTAAAAAATAGAACGATATGTCTAGTTTCCAAAAATATATACATTTAATACCTTTAGAAAAAAAAAAAAGCTTGAAAAATAATAATTTTCCACGTAGGGGCTTATACACTTAGGCTATGGGCCTGTTCGTTTGAAAAATTATTTAAGCAATAAAAATCTTTCTGATTTCACTAAAAATAGTATTGGTAATCTCCACAATGATCTGTAATCACTCTTGCATCAAGACTAGAAGAAATATTCTATTTAAAAAGTTTAAAGCAGTATATTGAATAGGGGATTTTAGAAACATTCTTCAACGGTTTAGGACAATAATGAGAAAACATTTCCGAATGCAAAAGGAGCTAAGGGGTTAATTACTTTTTTTTGAATGATTCATGTTTTTGTAAGGTCCAATAAAAATTTTTTTTTAATTTTAACTTGAGCCGAGAATGGATGTTGTAGAAATAATGCGAACAATTATATAAGGGATCAAAACCCTACATATTTAGCCATATCTGTGAATACCAAGGATTAATTTCCCTAGTCAGCATCAAATAAAACAATTATTTATCAGTAGTTTATTGATTAATTGGTAAATTTTTGTTTTTATTCATGTCTTGTCTATGCCAATGAATATTAGAGCATCATTTCAACTTAATCTGAAAATGGGTGTGGGAGAAAGAAATAATGTGTACAAACTTTTTACCAGACAGACTGAGTTGATATAAGCTTTATAAAAAGAAAAGACTATTACCCTCAGAGGCAAGACAAAAAAGAAATACAATTTATAAAAGTATAAAAAGGAACATAAAAAAATGAAAGAAATAATTTAGTACAAAAATCTTGAAAAATATAAATTTAATCACTCTGCTTCTATGGTGAAATCATTTCTGCATTTACATCAAAACATTAGATCACATACAACTTGAAGTAGAAATCACATTCAAAAACCGCTCCATGATGCTTCATTAGCCTCAGGGCACAAGGAAAATAATGATTTTCATAAAGCTTTGGTCAGCATGTCAGAAGAGAAGCCTATTATTTTTTAAATAACTAAGATTAAACATAACTCATCTCACCATTGTGATATTGTTTCCATTAAGTAATAACTTGTCCAGCTTGGTCACTCGCCTTCCTTCTGGTGTGCTTTCACTGGTAGAAAAATATATCGTAATTAGGAGACAGGCAGAAAAATTAAGATATTTTTAAAATCTATTTCTTTGCAAAGAATCCCCTCCCACAATTTTATTCTAGTAGGTTTAGTAAATAAACCATAGAATGAAGACTTAACCATAGAATGAAGACTGTATATATTAAAATCAGTTAAAATTTAAAGATCTAACTAAATCAAATGACTTTTTTCAGGGTTTTTTTTATTGTTGCTTTTTTTTTTTCCTTTTTAAAAATTAAAGTCAATTTAAAATTTATAAAAAAAAAGTCAATGCCATTTTCAATAGAATAAATATATATGCTGTATTTATGTATAATTCCTAAAAGATTTACATATTTATAACCAGACTAATTTTGTAATACTTACAATTCTGTGACATCCTCTAGAACCATGTCTAATTATTAAGTTAGAAAAATTCATCTAATTATAATGAGAAAATATCAATTCCTTAAATTCTAATAAAACTTTATTTTAAAAAAATGAAAACTAAAAATTATATACACAAAACTAAATGAACACAAATAATAAGCTTAATATTTGTTGCCAGTAATGATAGACCAGTTCAGAATTGTTGTCTCAAGACTGGAGGTTTGGCATCAAAGTTGGCATCATAATTAAAACTAGAAATATTAATGTCAATTTTACAATATGCTTGCACTTAAAACAGGTTTAGGCTAATTCACAAATTCTTAAAAGCTTTATACCTTAATGAGGAATAAAGGTTAATTATAAATATTATAAATATATACTGGCAGATAAAATTGGTAGTTCTAAAAATGTTTTTCAACACAGACACAATTTAATAATTTAATAAAGAATAAATTTCATTATTTCAAAGGATACTGACAAAGTCATCAAACCCTAATAAAATTCCAACTATCTCTTTATCATTTTTCATAATGATATGTATTCTGGAACCAATACATTTGTCCACAAGCTCTGGAATGGAAAAGAAAGAAAATACATAAAGCATTTATATATTCATTAGTCAGAGTGTTGAGTCGATTCTTTTTTTTTCAATATCTATCAGTGACAGTTTCTTTTTCTTTTTTTCCTATTTAATAATGAAACTGTTTTGTTTTAACAACAATAATATTGGCAGCAACCAACAACAAAAAATACTGATAAAGTGCAGTAAAATATTGAAAAAAAAAAAAAAAAAAAGGTTTTGTAAAATATTGAAAAAAAAAAAAAAAAAAGGTTTTGTAAAATATTTTGAAACTTGTAAAACTGTATGTCTGTATGTTGTCATGAAAGCTAACAGTACTTTCTGCAGCTTACTTGGACAGCCGATTTTCTCTTGTCCATTTTTGCTGACAAGATCAAAAGCCTTGGTAAATTGATAAAAGCTATGTAAGGAGACTGTATTAGATATAAAAATCTGCTATTCACACACCACAACTTAGGATAAACTTGTTCTGACAAGATCTGCAGCTGTTGTAATAGCACTCTTGCTTAAACCAACATTTCCAACACTGCTTAGTAGTGAGATACCCCTGTAACTGTTACAATCAGAGTGGTCACCCTTGTTTTTATAAATTGTAATAATGACTGCATCTTTTAAATCACAAGGTTAGTTTGTAGTATAACCTAAAGTGTATAGATATAAATCTAAATCATGAATTATGACAGAATTGACTTTTTTTCCATTTAAATTTTTACACAAAGAACTTTGGACACATTAAAAGTTATTAATTATATAGGCTATATCCAAATCTAGGGATATAGATTTTACTCTCAAATTAAAAATCCAATACAATATATATATATATATATATTGTAGCTGGCATAAAAAAAATATATAGTCTTGGATTTAGTGTTAGCTAGCATTGACTATCTCTTTACCTAGAGGTAACAACTGAGTGGGATTTGCAAAGGCTGCTGTCGTTGTCATTTTTCAGAAATTTTATCAAGCTCTATTCAAAAAATCAACTGAACTTTGATGTTTTTAATCTGTAAAAAAACAAACAAACAAATTTAAATTAGATGTAAAGCATATATTATAATCCATTGCAAATCAGCATACAGATAACAGCATAGTTGAGCATAGTTAGTACCCAAGCTTCTTTTTTCAAAGGATATAGGCTGTATTAGTATAGTAGAACTATTATACTGATGTTGTGTTTGGTCCACTTTATTGCAATACATGGCACCTCTATTAGATGTTACTGTTGACCTTATTATTTATCTTGTCATGTGTGGGTTATATTTTATAAAATCCATATTTGATAGTCTTAGTGGGTGTGACTAGCATGTGTTATCTTATCTAATACAAACGTTACTTCAAAAAAAGAAGATAATTATGTCCTACGCATCATGCATTCAGTCAAGCATATTAACCAATGACTTTAATTCTGCCAAGTCACTAGTTTTCCTAGCTAGCTCAGACAACCCATTCCATGCTCTAAAAGCACTAGGGAAGAAGGAGCACTTGTACAAATTTGTCCTAGCATATGGAACGAGCAATGTGCCTTTATCTTTGAGTCTTTCTGAGTATTTTATTAGATTTTGTTATTGTATTTGAAGATTATGGTTCAGTGTTCTATGTATAATTGCTACTTTACTTTTGAGTCTTCTATCCTGAAGGCTTTCTAAATTTAGTGATTTTATTAAAGGTGTTACTCTAGTCAAATGTGAATATTTGTTAGTTATGAATCTCACTGCTCTATTTTGTGTCTGTTGTAGTTTCTTAATGTTTTCTTGAGTTGAGGGGTCCCAAACAGAGGATGCATATCCTATTACTGGCCTAACCAAGGTTAAATAACAATTTAGTTTTATGTTCTTATTTGATTATAGAAATTTCTTTTAATAAACCCTAATGTTTTGTTTGATTTTTTGATAGTTTCATCAATATGGGGATTCCATGACAGCTTTTCATCTATTATAACACCTAGGTATTTTGCATTTTTAGTGTGTTACTGGTTCACCGTGAATAAGATAAGTAGTGCAATTAATTTGTATTTTTTTGTTACTCTTAATAACTGACATTTTTCTGGGTGGAAAGACATGCTCCAATTTGATTCCCATTTCTGTAATTCATCTAATTCTCTTTGTAAAATGTCTGTATATTGTGTTGTTTTTATTGTTCTATATATTATGCAATTGTCTGCGAATAATGTGACTTTTGTTCCTGAACTTATGCAATTTGGTAAATCATTTATGTAAATAAAAAATAGTAGACTGTTCCTTGTTGTACACCTGTTTACTGTTATTGGTGTTGATTTAAAGCCATTTATTATTACAGTTTGTTCTCTCCCTATCAGAAAATCTTTAATCCACTGATGCAATGGATCATCAATGCCAAAGTATTTTAATTTTTTAAGCAAACTATGGTGGTGAACTTTGTCAAAAGCTTTGGAAAAATCTAGTAAGATAGCATCAATTTGCTCACTGTTATCTAAACCTTTTGAAAAATCATCAATTAGTCCTATTAGTTGTGTTTCACATGATCTATATATATTTCCTAAAGTCATGTTGGTATGGAGTAAGGACATTATGTTTGTCTAAGTCATGGTTCTCAACCAAGGGGGTCGACTGACCATTTGCCAGGGGTTGCCTAAGGCCATCGAAAATATGGATTGGTATTGTCTACTCTTCTATTGCTGTATGTGTGTGTGTGTGTGGGGAGGGGGGTCGCGGCAGAGTGGGGGATTGTTAAAAGGGGACGCCGAGCTTAAAAGGTTGAGAAAGCCATGTTGGTATGGTGTGAGGACATTTTGTTTGTCTAAGTGGTTTATGATGTTGCTACATATTATGTGCTCTAGGATTTTACATGTGATGCTGGTAAGTGATACTAGTCTGAAGTTTCCTTGGTCAGATTTTTCTCCTTTTTTAAATAGGTGGGTGACATTAGCTTCTTTCCAGTCCCTTGGTTCTCCGCCCTGCTAAGAGATGCTTGAAAAAGTATTTTTAACACTGGTGCTAGCTCATTGCTTAGTTCTTTGAGTAATCTAGCTGGAATACCATCAGGTCCAGATGCTTTATTCGGTTTGATGTTGGCTAATAGTTTTTGGATTCCTTTTCTTGTACTACTATATCTCCTATGTTGTCTACTTGGTTCAAATTAAGTAATATGTCTTTGTCTCCTGGGGCTGAGAATGCTGATGCAAAGTATTTGTTTAGGATATTAGCTTTAGTTTCATTATCATTATGTGTTAAGTTGTCTTCTCCTTTTAATGGCACTATGCCTCTTGTTTCCATTTTCTTAGACTTAATGTATGACCATAGGTTTTTGTTGTTATCTTTGGATATTACATTGTTTATGTATTCACTCTGCAGATGTCTGCTTACTTCTTGGGTTAAATGTTTAATTTGTATGTACTTTTTATAAACTGTTTCTGCCTTAGTTTCTTTAAATTTTCTATATATTTGATGTGTATTTAGTTGATATATGATTTTCTATAATGTTTTTAAGATAGTTTTTTTTATGAAATTCCAGAGGTCATCGACTTGTTGGTTAATGTCTTTTTCTGATAAGAATGTTTGTTGAAATTATTAATGCAGCTTGGTGTAGTTGTGTTAGGTTGCATTTGTTCCAGAGTAAGATTTTTCTTTTGGGTTTTAGATTTGCTACTGCTTTTATCTGACTATGTATTTTTATGATCTCATGGTCTGATAGACCAGGGATAATATCATAATCTACCACTTATCCAGGTCTGTTGGTTAAGAAGAGATCTAATGTGTTGCTTAATCTAGTTGGTTTTTTAATGATTTGATCTAAACTTAGGTTGTGTAAGGTTTCTATGAAAAGCTCATTTATGTCCATAAGCCGAGCCTTAAGGTTATATTATGGTGTTTACCTATGGTTAGTGCTTTCCAATTTATATCAGGTAGGTTGAAATCACCCATAATCCAAAAAACTGCATTTTTATTTGTCTCTTTAAGTGTAGTTAACTGATTACATAGTTATTGCATGTATTCTAAACTAGAATTAGGTGGTCTGTAAATACTGCCTATTATTAGGGATGTTGAGGTGGTATTAATTTTACAAAATTTTGATTCTATATTTTTTGAGTTAGATAAGGTAATTTCTTCTGCTATAAGAGTGTTTTTTATTGCTACAAGAACTCCTCCATGATTATCAGCCCTATCTTTTCTAAACATTTCATAATTACTATTTAAAATTTATGCATATTATAAATTTCAGGGTAAAGACAAGTTTCTGTTCCTGCAATTATGTCTGGTTTCAAAGAATTTGAAGGTTTGACAGTATGTTGCCAGTCACATGGCTAAAAAATAAAAGTGCCATTTCTCAGATTCTTTTGACTTTGTGTAATATTTATAATTTTATGACAAATATAATAATAATATGCAGTGTAGTCAGATGTAAGGGACGTAGAGAGTCTTTTAAAAGGTAGACGAGACCACAAGCCTAGCTATATCTATGTATTATACATATCTAATTATCTTTATAGACATTATACTTATAGATCATCTAGATCTAGAATCTAGACCCTAACTTCCTAACTAAAACTAAATTAGAGTACTTGGACTTGGACCTTGGTAGATCTAAATATTTTTAATAAAATAAAATTATACTTTAAAATAGTATAGATCTAGTATTATTATTTATTCTAGTATTAAATTTAAATTAAATAAATACATTACACTAACTTCACTAAGTCAGTACTGAGTAAGTCACAGTAAGTGATACTGATAAGACTAGAGTGATAATCACTGATAAGACTGATAACTAATAAGTCACCAGAAGTAGAACTAGAAGACCTGAGACTAGTGAGACGGGCTGAGAAGACTGACGTTACTTATAATTAAAAAAAAAAAAAGATGATTACGAGTTACGTCTACGATTATGAATTAAGCTAAACTTGATCTATACTACCTAGATCTTTCATAGATCTATATCTAGATTACATCATACAATCTAGTCTAGATCTATCTTTAGATTCTAACAAAAATCGTACAAACTTCGAATCATACCTTTCAAACTAGGCACTTGTAAGCGTTCTTCTACAATTGAGTTTTGATTGTTTTTATTGTAAGCACTCTTCTGCAGTAGAGTTTTTAAAAGTTTCAACACTGAACTAGATCTAGATCTAGATAGATTCTAGCACGATCTAAACAATGTACAAAATGAAATTTATTTAGAAGTATTTTGATTTCCTGGGTGAAAAACATTTTGGTTCCCACCTCACCCTTTTTTCATAGATCTAGCTCAAATTAAAAGTAAAAGGCTCAAAACGCGTGTCAAATTCTGTCTGTGGCATTTTACGTCTCGAGAGACGATCTTTTCCCTTTGCAACTTCTTGTGTGACTAAAGAGGCCAATCCTTGATACACAGCTGCGATCGCAGGTTGGGCATATATAATCACCAGGCGCCGTTGCATTTTCACCCTTCTTTCTGCTTCTGTTGTGTATGGCATCTGCAATCTTTGACCCTTCCTTTATGCTCTCTCTCCATGAGGATCTGTCCAGTGCCACCTCTTCCCAGTTGCCAGTGTCGATTTTGAAGAGCTTCGTGTCGCGTTTGCATACATCCGTATAACGTAAAAGTGGGCGACTAGCGGCTCTCCTGCCTTCTATCAGATCGCCATACAGGATGTCCTGTGGAAGTCGACCTTCTGGCATTCTACGAACGTGGCCAAGCCAGCCAAGGCGTCTGCTGCTGATAACAGAGCGGATGTCCAGGCACCCTGCTCTTTGTAGCACTCTGTCAAATTATGTATATATAAATAATATATTATAAAGAAGAAGAATGAGGAATCACGCAAGAAATTCGACCGTTCTCTTAATTAATATATTGCTATTTTTTTAAACATTGATATATCTACTTTTATTAGGTTAATATTGTTGTAACTCTAGGGTAGGCACTCAACGTAAAGGCAGACAACTCAACACGGTGTAACAGGAAATAAAGACAGGTGTTTATTCACATAACATTCTTCAACTTCCTCAGAGTCTTGCTTTTAACTATACCAGTCCTTTAGACAGCAACCCGAATGTGGACCAACGACAGCCTTCCCCGCTTCGCTCCAGGTCCCTTCTACAACCTTCAGGCAGCACAAAAGCTGGCTTCTTAGTTTCCAAACATTCAGACTCTTTACAATCCCTGATGCACTGTTATTCTCTCTCTCCTAGTGTCTTCCTTTTTACGTTCACTAGTGCGCACCTCAAGCACTGGTGCAAGGCAGGGTTACAACAATATTTTCACATTAATTTATATCTACAACGAAAATCCTTTTTTTTTTGTCCCTTGAAAAATAAATTGATCGGCTTTGCGCATCTTCCCTACCCTGACGTCGCACCCAACAGTTTGATCTAAATCTACCTGTTCTATTTCATAATAATATTTAAATCTATATTATTCCTGATCAAATAAATAAGTGAGTAAAATATTAGTTTCTTAGATATTTTGGCATTAGATCTAGATAACTAAATCTAGATCTAATAATAATTGCGTCTCTAGGGCTAAGCGCAGATCGAAGATTAAAACAACCTCACAGTAAGTGTACTACAAAGAATAGGTCTATTATGTATTTCAGTATAAGTGAGGATAGACAAAATGTAAACTTTTTTACCTCCGTAACAGTGGACTCAGGATAAAATCATAACAATCATTAACAATGTCAGAGAGTTAGGTACAGTAAGAGATAAAGATAGATCGAAATCTAGATCTTATTCACCTATTCGGCTATTCTTGAAATCTAGATCTAGTGTAATATTTTAAATCTAGATCTAGATAGTAGACTCTATATCTAAGTCTAAAATAGATCTAACTGATCTATAATTTATTCTAGAATCTTATCTACGTCGTACATCCTCAGATCCATCATCCTGACCTGGCTACGACTACGACGAATGAATACGTCTCTTAAATTAAGTTAAATGAGTTAACTTAATCTTAACTTAAGTCTTAGTGTCTACGCTACGACTAGATCTACTTTAAAGTTCACTTCCCTGTACTGTGTACAGAGTGGACACTAAAAATTGTGACATTCAAATAAGAAGTTTTTGAGTTATAGACTATAATAGACTTTTTAGTGAACCAATTTAAATACCTATTTGTCACCAGTACTGAATTATTAAAAGAAATATCTATAAATCAAATAAGAACATAAAACTAAAATGTTATTTAACCTTGGTTAGGCCAATAATAGAATAAGCATCCTCTGTTTGGGACCCCTCAACTCAAGAAAACATTAAGAAACTACAACAGACACAAAATAGAGCAGTGAGATTCATAACTAACAAATATTCACATTTGACTAGAGTAACACCTTTAGTAAAATCACTAAATTTAGAAAGCCTTCAGGAGAGAAGACTCAAAAGTAAGGTAGCAATTATACATAAAATACTGAACCATAATCTTCAAAAACAAAATCCAATAAAATACTCAGAAAGATACAAAGATAAAGGCACATTCCTTGTTCCATATGCTAGGACAAATCTGTACAAATGCTCCTTCTTCCCCAGTGCTATTAGAGCATGGAATGGGTTGCCTGAGCCAGTCAGGAAAACCAATGGCTTGGCTGATTTAACTCATTGGTTAACATGCATGATTAGATGCATGATGCGTAGGACGTAATCATCTTTTTTTTTTTTTTTTTGAAGTAACGTCTGTATTATATAAAATGATAAGATATTGTTGTTAGTCTAATTCTAAAACCATTTTAACTACATGACTGATCCAAACTAATTGATACAATTACACTTCATATATAAGCTATTTTGTTTTTTTTAATAAAAAGTATTTTTTATCCTTTTCTTGTTTGTTTCAGAATGAAAATGTAGCAGGTCAACTTAAAATTTGGTTACATCACAAATTTGACTGGTTTTCTCAGTATGCATTACACAACACAATTAAAACTAAAAAAATGAGATTAAAACTTATTTCTAAGTCAGGCATAGCAAAGCTACGCAGATACGTCAAACATGTTTTCATTCTTACATACTTTTCTTTGGTTATTTTCGCTATCTTCAACTATAAAAGTCACTGCATAGAAACAATGCCAAATACACTTATCGAAATGTCCAAATTAGACCATTCTGTGGAAGGACGTTGCACATTAGATTTCAACAAATTGGGTAAGATTTTTTATTGGTATATATATTTATTAGTAGTTATTTTATATTGGATCAAATCCTTGGTGTTGAACTTTCTGTATGTAAAATCTTGGTATTAATTATTGTGTGTAGTTCTTGTCAAATTGAAATACCTGAACAAGTTTTAAAACAGAATTTAAAACCATGTTATGGCACGATTAGGGATTGGGCGCGAAACGTTATTTGTTTCATAAAAAGGAATTTTTTTTACTTACAGACAATGACGCAATGAATTAAAAACAAGACTAGGAGTTAGGAAGTAAACAGAAGACTTTTGGCAGCCATAGAGTAAAGGTCGGCTTTAGTAACTGAAGTAGAGATTTAGCTTGATGACATTTGACGGTTCCCTTTGCTGTTATTAATTAAAATTAAACTTCTAGTCGACATTCGCCATCAGTGTCGACTAACTTATATTGTTAGCCTTTCTTTATTTGGATGTTACATCCGTTTGACTTATCTGCATAAGACACAGGGCGAAAGCACCTAACAGTCCCCACATAAGTTTGGGTCTGTATTTAATCTCTGCCCCCAAGTGTGGTTTTAGACAGGTTAGTGTCTTGATTTATATAATCAAATTCATTTGCAGTCATAGGACTTGAGGAGAGGAGACACGACAGCATGGGGTTCAACTATTGCTACAACTGTTATCAGCTCTGACACTGTAGGAAAATGGTCAACGAGTTTTGTGCTCGAGTTACCTTGCTCAACTAGTTTGCAGGTCAAGTGAGAGTTGAGCAGCTAAACATGTGCATTGATCAACAAGCTTTCTCCTTAAACTATTGATTTCATAAACTGACATGGTGAAAACAACACGCAACAAAAGATTTTAAGGAAATTTCTTTTTCTAGCTCTAGTGAATATTTTTTCCCAATAATTTTTTTTTATCTCTTTATTTACATTTTTTAGTATCTTTTTCCACTCCAGCAGCACCATTGATATTAATAGGCATTGATCTTATCTCAGGTGATGCTAACGTCGACATTTTCGTCAAACCCAACGAGGAAAGTATAAGGGCAGCCAACCCTGAAGTCAGATCAGGTGGGGCATGGAAACCTTCAGACTGCCGTTCGTGGCAACGGGTAGCAATAATCATCCCATATCGAGATCGCTACCACCACTTGCTCGTGCTCCTGAATCGTTTACATCCAATGCTAAAAATTCAAAAGATTGACTATAGAATATTTGTCATAGAGCAGGTAACTCTATCTTTAATTACATAGCTGAAACTGCTATGTCTGTTTATAAAACTGTACTTTTAATAGGTTTTATCAATAAGTCTTTTGTTCTATATGAACAATTTATAAGAAAAATTGCAATTTTTTATGTAATATTAATTACGGGTGAAAGCATATGCTTAATCAACAGAATAAAACTGTCTTTGTGGGTGTTTATTGTTAGTTAAATGTTTACAAGTATATAATATTGTTTGTGACCACTATATAATTATTATACAGTTCTTATTTTACTTTACTTTTATATACTTATTCAATGACACAAACACTAACATATGCTGGGATTGATGAGTTAATAAACACTAAGATATAATTCAATGAATAATTTATGACTTTAATTTTTAAAAATTCGTTTGAACACATTGTCACGATCATCAATGTGCCAATTTCACGATCTTTTACGATGTTGGATGTCACGTTGAAGATTATCTTGATCTATATTGCACAATGAATGATCGTGGTTGCCGAGGATTTAGAAATTGTCATTTGATAAGATGATCATTTAGAAGTTGCTAATTGATAAGATGATCATCTAGAAGTTGCTAGTCGATTAGACGATCTAAGTATGTTATTATTAAATTCAATGAAGAAACTTCTCTTCGACAAATACAAATACTTTAATTCAGAACTTGGAAAAGCTATTCACAAATAATTACAATGATATACTGTGATAGAATAAAACACAAATTATATTTCTACTAGTTTAAATGATCTACACAATAATATGATCATGGCATCTTCCTTTGAGTTACAACACGAGACTTTAGTACATCTTCTCTCTAACACGTTCTGCTCGACACTGCCGGTAATATCTCCAAGCTTCTAGATCTTTGGGCGTCACCACGTGACTAACATCTCTCCGTCGCATGGCCAACCAATCAAATACAACTTAACATACAATAGTTAACATTTCTGACCAATTACAATTATTCTAATAAATTGTTTCTGTCTACTTGGATATCCCCGAGGTAGCTGAAATTCTGCCGACAACCTTGGGCTAAATATAGACAAAGCATAAGTGACACACTTACACAAATTATAAAAACGTCAGCGACTTTTTAAACTTGACCTCAATATCTGATTAATGTGTTAATTAATTAATTAATTAATGTGTGATTTTCTGTTGACCAGAAATGTTCAGAATAAGGTCACGGCTAATTGCTAATTTAGGGCAATAAGTACCAGTTTATTAGGACTAATTATTTTGCCAAAATGTCAGTAAATTGTTTTTTTGATTTGTTAGTTTGAGAGGTGAGTTCTTGCAGTGAGCGAAAATGGATTTCAAAAGTGTTGAAACATTTCACTGAAGATTTCTGGAAGCTGGGTTTTCAGTAGATTTCTGGAAGCTGTGTTTTCAGTCTTTTGTTTTTTTTAAGTGGGGGGGATTTTGTTCACAGGTTTATAAAGTCAACTAAAGTTTATATATGGTAGTTGTTTACATTTTTGCTTTAAACTGTGATTCGGCTTCTTTTTATTCTTCGATAACTGGATTTTACATGTGGGTAACTGCTATACCAAAAGACAAAGAGTTCAAATCTTTGCCCAACATGTAAATTGCTTTACACATTCTTTAAGGACCTATTGGCTTTTGAAAGAATATTTCTTGATTTGTTTTCTTTTTTTTTTTATATTTTAGGATGGGAAGGACAAATTCAACAGAGGCAAACTGATGAATGTGGGTTACAAGGAGGCTTTGCGTTTTGGAGAGTTTGATTGCATGGTTTTCCAAGATGTAGATCTACTACCAGAGGACGACAGAAATCTTTACTTATGTGATGATTATGCCAGACATCTAGCTGCTGCTATTGATGAAATGAGATACCAGTAAGATTTCTTTCCCTTTTTGGGTGAGGGGGGCCGTTTTGGAATAGGTCAGTACCCTACAGTAAAACATAATTTGTGACATAGGAAAGTTGTTATGCAAAACAACCAGATGTGAATAATATTCTTTACCACATTTTTTGTTTGTTTCTTCTTTCAGTGTCATGTACTATAATTATGCCGGAGGAGTAATAGCCATGAACAAACATAACTTCAGAAAAATTAATGGTTACTCTAACTCCTACTGGGGTTGGGGAAATGAAGATGACGACTTTTCGGCAAGGTTTGTAGTATTGATTTATTAACTTAACTTGAAATAGTAATAATGATTTACATTGAGTGCCGTAATGTATAATGAAAGGGAATAGTTATCAAACTAGTGGCTAGGTGACCAGATGGAATAATGCATTGCCACTCAGAGGCAAAACTACTGAATAATCTTATTTCATTATTGCAAATGAGCTCATTTTTAATTTTAAAAAAGTTCTTGGCAGTTATTATTTGGAAGCTGATAAAGAAACAGTCACTCTGTTTGTTGGATTACAAAAAGATAAATGCAGTGGCTGTTAGAGTTATGGGTATTAGGGAGAAAGTTTCCTTGCTGCCTTTCGATCTTGAAACCCCCCCCCCCCCCTTGATAGGCTACGAAGCGCTTCATGCCTCTCAAACACCCATCCCACAGGTTGAGGTTTTGGGATTCGATCTACTGTAGGTTGTGACAAATCTACACTTTAGGGTAAAGGTTGTGGGTCATTTGTGCAGGGCCACATGGCTTCCTTGTTAACATCTGAGTAATGGAACTGCATCAAAAATCTTGTGTTTTTGAAAAGAAAAATTGTTACAAATGTAAATGTGTACCTCAAATGTTGGAGGTCTATATTTAATGTTTGCTTTATTAGTATAGTACTGCAATGATTCCACAAATATGTTAGTAGAAAGTACCAGTTTGTAAAGTAGGTGTTTTGTATTAGTAACAAGACAAACAACAGCAGCTTTAGCTTTAAGTGCATTTTTTTAAATTGCTTTATCTTCAAAAACATAATTTCTTGATGCATACATATTCCTCATTTAAGCAATGTTTTGCCTTACAGAATTCAAGAATCAGGATTATTACTAACTAGGCCTCCACCTCACATAGGCAGGTTCAAGATGGTACGTCATACTAAAGAAATGAGATCTGAACATGGGTAAGACATTTCAATTCAATTTTTAGTTGCCCTTTTTTTTCATTGTGATAGCCTGTTTGTCTACTGTCATTAATTTATGTCACATGGCTTCCAGTTTTTTAAAAGAAGAATAAATTAACTAAAGAGATAAAATTGATTTCCAGCACCAGAAAATTGAAGCACTTTTGATTTCTGAGTTTGGGAATCAATAAATAGTGGAGACAAACTTTTATCAGAGTTCATTCTGTTCCTAAGTTTTAAGCTTTATGTTAAGTCTACTTTAGTGAATGTATTGTTGTAACTGAACTGTGAGGCTGGTCAGTGTAGCCATATGGGTAATCAACCGACACATGCGACACAGGCCTGTGTACTTAAAAAAGGACTGATGTAAACATTCTCCATGTAGGTCAACGGTGTTTTGGTTATCTGATTATGATGGTATGTGTTTTTTTTTTAAAAGGTTGGGCCCAGTCAGTCGGACTCGGAGAGGAACATGAACGTTAAGGAAAGAACGATATTCATTGTTTACAAGTTGTGTATAGCTGTTATATTCAGACATTGACTTCTGCTCATTTGTAAAGTATTTGATTGTTTACTCCAAGTTGTCAGGTTCCTGAATTAGCCACATTGTTTTGTCAAGGGTTTATAGAGAATCGTAACAGTATCATTGCACTATATTTTTACAGAAGTAACACAAACAAAAGCATCAATGACAACTAAATGTTACTTCAAAAGATGCTAGATGATTGTTTTATATTTGTAACATTGAATATTATTACTTAACCCTTAAAACGCGTGTGGAAGTTTAGCCTCTAAACATCAGAATTGTAATTCCATTTTATATGCACTCAATGTAAAACAGGTCAGCACTTAAAGGGTTAATGTTATTCCCCGTGTATTTTCTTTCAAGTTATTAAAAAATATGCCTAAAAGTAAAACATTTGCGCTGGAAGATAGACGGGGCTTGTGGGAACTGACCAGATTACAGAGACAGAGTTTGTAGGAACTGACCAGATTACAGAGACAGAGCTTGTAGGAACTGACCAGATTGCAGAGACAGAGCTTGTAGGAACTGACCAGATTACAGAGACAGAGCTTGTAGGAACTGACCAGATTACAGAGACAGATCTTGTAGGAACTGACCAGATTACAGAGACAGAGCTTGTAGGAACTGACCAGATTACAGAAACCAAGCTTGTAGGAACTGACCAGACTACAGAGACTGAGCTTGTAGGAACTGACCAGATTACAGAGACTGAGCTTGTAGGAACTGACCAGATTACAGAGACAGAGCTTGTAGGAACTGACCAGAGTACAGGTCAAGCTGTGTATGTGTAGGGCCATAATAAAAATATGGGGTCATTTTTTTTATATTTTTTTTCGCATTTGGCTCAGACCAAAATTTTTGGAAGTGCTTGAAGAGAGATTTATGTAAATAAACATGCAGGTCACAAAAAGAGAAAATTCTAACTGAGGGTAAAGAATGATGTATTGATCTAGAAAATGTTTGGAAGACTCTAACTGGGAAAACGAGGCAAGATAGCGTAGCCATTAATTGTTTATATTCAATTGGTTTGCTTTGCTTACATTGTTAATTTTTGTCAGTCAAGTTATTATTATATGATTTATACAGTGATTTGTGTTTAATGTAAATACTACCCTTTTTAAGTAATAAATAATCAATTAGTTAAAATATATAGAGAGAGAGAAAGTTAGAGTTGGTAAGAGAGGTAGTAGTGAACAGAGATGACCTTGACCTTTGATGCAGCTTTGGCAGACAGAAGAAAATGTGTAATATCAAAAGAAAACATATGTAGTCTTACAATTTTTTTTTTTGTGATTATAACATTTAATTTTCATTTAATTAGAGCCAGGACTGTGATGTAGTTTTAAATGTTTTGAATCTTTTGATGGACAGATATGAAATGTTTTTGGGCTGGAGAACCAGGTGGCCCCAGGATGGTTTGAATGACCCGCTGGGAATGAACTACACTGTGGTAGACATGATCCAGGCGCCGCTGTATACCAAGGTGGTTGTAGACATTGGCAAGCCCCCAGACAGCATGGATATCTATATGAAGGATCATTCTAAAGATGTCTCCATTTGGTGGTAATTTATTTTTTATGTCATAAAAGGGGTGCTGAACATTTTATGCCCACTATGTATTATTTTGTATTAAATTAATGGACTCCTCCTATTTTTTCTTGTCTTTTTTTTTAAAGAAACTGACAATTGAAAAATTGATTTGATTAAAATAATGTTAGCTTTTTTTTTTGTCTAAGTAGTTATGCATTATTAAAGAATCTTTTTAAATAGCAAAACATTTTTTTAAGTTATGTAAATAAACATATCATGTGTGAACAAATATTCTTACATTTTATGTTTTGGTCAGTAGATTACAGTATTTTGTAATACTATGCAGGCCTTTTTGTAACCTGCTTATTTTGCCACATCTGATGTGGACAACACCATTGTATGTTAGGGATCTAGTAACAGTTCTCTTTGTGCCTTTTGTGCCTCACTTTAGCAAGGGCTTTTTTTAAGATTTGTGGCCTTTTCAAGAGTTCTCCAGCTGTCTAATGTATAAGCAATTTGCTGCCATCTGTTTTCCTCTATGCCAGTTAGGACAAATGGATGTCTGAGAAGGTCTTTATAATGGTTCTGGGTGACTTTTCTGTTACGATCCTCAACCTTGTTAATGATCTAGTAACAGATCCCATGCATCGTAGATGTTGACCAATAAGTTGTGCCCCTACACTGTGCAACCTGTCCAACATGCCAGCGTATTCCCACTATGGAGTGCAAGCATTCTCAGAGCTTCGGGTGCTTTCCATATAGCACAAAGGTCTCAGTGCCTTACAAAAAGGTTGTGAGAACCACTGCATTAACATTTCTGATAGACTGAGAAACTTATTGTGAATAAGTTCACTTTTATTTTATATATGACAATTTAACATTACTAGCTTTAACAAAAGTTGTCTTACAATTCAATGACTAGTAGCTGTAAACTAGCTGTCTGTGGACCTATTGTCTGCAATCTTCTTCTGGGTAGCCATGAGGCAAAAAACATATATCTATTTTTCAATAGTTTTCCATATTAACATTCTTTTTGTTGTTGCTGGCTCTGATATTTCCCCCAGATTCACCGATGACATAGACAACAAATGTTAGATTTAAATGGGGTTCGTCAACTTTACATTTTATCATGTTTTCCATACATCTTTTCCATTTTATTTCATCTCTGCTATCTGCTATAAAGCCACAAAATTTTTAGAAATATATTTGTAATGAAATTCCAGAGTACAAAATAGGATAATGATAACACGTTTGTATCATTTAATATAATAGACCTGCTGGATAAGAATGTTTCAAAGTTTGCTGTTGGTACATCATTGTTTCCTTATGCATATCTCCACAGGTTTTTAAAGTATTACTACCCCTAAGCTGCGAATGAGACCTTCCAGCCCACTGTGATTTCAACTATTCACTACAAGATTATATATATTAGTCATCTATCTAATTTTTTTTCTTTTAGATTTATGTATATAAGAACAAAGATATTTGCATTTGATATTTACATTTGATGGATATTACTATATATTATGCATATATTCCATTGACTTTTGATGGTGCCATTTTTTTTTTTAGCACCGTTTTTTTTTTTTTAAAGTCATTATCAGCATTTGTATTGGTGTTTGTGATCTTCCATGTCTTATACTTTCATTGCATTTAACTGAAACCTTTTTTTGTGTAAGAGACTTGTTGGCATTTAATGGATCATATTTAATTGATCATACTAATGCTGTAATCAAAATATCACCCTTAAACTCTAGTTTATTACTTTTTTTTTATTGATGATGTTTTCTGGATATATATATATATATATATATATATTCTAATATTACAAACAAGAACAAAATTGAATAGTTTTAAAAATAGTTTTGTAAAAGGTATGGGAAGTGAACTTTAAAGACTTAAAATGGCTCAAAGCGCATATAAAGTCAATTTAAGTCTATCTTAATTAAATCCACTCCAATGACAAGATTTAGTTCATAATATTCCCCAAGTTTTCTCTAACCTTCATTCCTTTTTTTATTGTCAGGTAAAAACAGCTGTACACAAAAGTCAAATTTGTTTAAAATTCAATATCATGAATTTCAACATCTTATGTTGTCTACTTATTTTTAGTCCATAAAACTATTATTATAATAGTACTACAATTTTCCCTGACTTATCACAGGTATTCGGTACTTGACACACCCTTGTTAAGTGAAATTCAGGAAGAAGGGATGCTTGGCTTAGTTCCATAATTTTTACAATTATGCCCATAATCGCATACATAACCCTTTCCCATTTCCTTAAAAACTTTTCAAATTCTGTACATGTTCCTTTGAAAATACTTTTATTTACATGTTCATTGAATATTTTTGTAAAAACCTAATGACATGATTTGAAAATTTTGATATGGATTCTCACTAGAGCAAATGCGTCCTACAGCTAGAATGATTATGAATGAGATGAATGCCAAGAAGAGTATTACCTAGTCGAAAAATGCCGCAACAATACAGTGAAACAAATTTTACATCAACATTGAACTTGTTTTTTTTTCAATTTCAAAGTAGTAATGGAACATTGTATTTTTATTTTTAAATGTTAAATGTTCCAGTCTACCTAACTCTAATATGTACATTATATATATATATATATATAGTTTGTCCATCGTAATATGATGATAATTTTGTCATCCAGGCTTTGCACTGCATTTTTGTGCATTCTCATGTGGCTTGTGAAACTTATGTCGACCCAAAAGGATTATCTGCACACTAGGCAAACTATTCCATGATTATCTTCCCTGGTCTTTTTCTGTCCTTAACAATTTTTTTCACAAGTTTTCACAGTTGCGATGCCATGATGCTCTGACATATGCTTTAATCTCCCAGGTGGGAGGGTCCATGCTGAAGGTTTTTAGGGAGGCTTTGGGTGTCCAAAAGTGTTTTCTTTGACCAACTTGGGCTCCCTTTGTCTATTCTGCAGTTATGACCTGCCCATCGCAATTGTGACTGCATCAAGGTTGTGTAGATGCTATGGGATGGAGGCCCACTTTTTGAGGACCTATGGGTCAGGTTTTTTGTCTTACCGCTCTAACATTCAAAATTTTTCTGAGGTAGATAAAAAGGAAATGGTTCAGCTTGTCTGGAGTGTAATGGAGGGGTAGCACCTCTAGTGATCAGGCAGTCATATCCTTCGCTGAGGATAGCTTGGCTCATCCAACTCTCACCTGTGGCTCCCAGTAACTGTAACATGTGCAGTGGCCACACCCCAGCAAAGGCTTTGAATGACTGGCTAAACCAGGTGGAAGGTATCTGACATTCCCACCTGACATTTATAAAATTGAGTTCATTGAAGATAATTGATCTTAGTTCTTAATTTCAGTCATCCAAAGAAACAGGGACCAGATGTGTCAGCTCTTCATGAAATGATCAGTTCTAGGTCTTAAAAGGAACGTTACTTTCCTAGTCTGTCATTTGTTTCATTGTTGATGTTATGTTTGAAAAAAAAAATTGCCATCACTAAGTCTTAACTCACACTACAATAATCTCTACATTCAATATTTGTCACTGTAGATATAAAAATAATTGTTTGTAAAGCCTGTTTATACAAAATTAAAGTTAGAGGTCACAGAGTTATATTAAATGTTGTCAAGATTTCAATAAACAAAACAAAATAAAACATGTTCTAATGTTTCTATTTCTTGATTGCCCCGGGTAAAAAAAAATAAATACCTAAAATAAATGAAAGAAAATATTACTTTGTTTCCTAAAAAATCAGAAGATAAAAAGCTACTTACAAAAATGTTTGCATCTTCCTGAGACGTTTTTGAAAATGTATTGGATTGTATATTCTTTGTTATTGTCAATGAGATTTGTAATTAAAGTTGTTTTTTGAAGTCTGTGCTTTTTAGGAGAAAATGATCGTTTTTTTTTTTTTGAAACTATACTCAAGTGTATATTGATCTTGCCCGTGAAATGTTTGTCAAATTAGTAAGTATAAGACTAAAACACTTTCAATGACCTTGAAATGTTTTTTAAAAAAAAATATGCCACAAGTGTATGCAGTCTTAAGTAATGTTTGTCCTTGTTTAATTGAGATTCTGTGTAGTAATTCATTATTTCTTCTTTTAACAAGAATTTCTTTTTTTTTTTTTATTAAATAGATATAATTATTTACGGTAGCCCTTTTAATTCAATCATTTTTAGAAATATAGAAAATAGGTATTAAATGAGTGCTCGGACTTGCATTGGACACATCTTTTGCCTGCTTCCCCTGGCTTCATGGACTATATTCATTCATTCCAACTCATTACTGTACACCAGAGTTTGATGTTTTTTTATTTTCATTTATTCTACTACACATGTGCTATCTTCTAAAGGACAAAAGGTTTTGATGTTAACTATCACAAACTTGCAGTTTACCAGTATGGTATTTTGTCATTGTCCAAGTGACTTTTCTGTCCATCAACTGTGATTATTTTATGTAGGATTATTATTATCTCCAAACGCTAATTATCTTGCCATATGAAAATTAAATTGTTAAATCTAAAATAAAATGCCATTTTATCAATTGTTGATGGAATTTTTTTATAGGGGTTCAAAAGATTAGTAATAATCATGAGTCAATGATTGCCTAGTATAAATGGTTCCTGATATTATAGTAACAATGTTAAAAGTTTATACAGTGCTGTTAATTTCTGTACTGGATTCTATTTTTATTGTAACATGCTATTGCATTCATCTAATTTGAGCTGTACAGTTATTATGACCTCTAGATTTGATATTATTGGCCTTTTTTTTTTGTGTACAGGTTTATAAATCTAACGAGAATGTCTCCATACTAAAAGCAATACGATATTTTTTTTATTGTTCTCTTGATATTTGATACTATTTTACGATATCAAGTTCTGAACTGCAGGCATAAAAAAAAAGATGTAACATTAAAGAAAAAAAAAAGGACTCCTTTTTGCACACAGAGAATTACTTTCACACTTGTATGTGCTGAGTTTTAACTTACACAATACATTAAAGAATTATACAGAAACATTTTAGTTTGATTTTTTTCTTTCAAGTACCGGTAATGTAAAGTAATGATATCCAGTGTCAACTCCAGAAATTATTAAAACATTCATTTGAAAACCTTAAAAGAAAAAACTAGATCGGAAACTTTTTGTGTCACGTTTATCTCAAGTTGGCCGTCATGACATGAAGTACTCTACTGTTTTATTTCTTACATTCCTTTACACCAGCGGTTCTCAACCTTTTAAGCTCGGCGACCCCTTTTTAAAATCCCCCACTCTGCCGCGACCCCCACCACACAGCAAAAGAAGATTAGACAAAAACAATCCATATTTTCGATTGTCTTAGGCGACCCCTGGCAAATCAATCAACCCCCAAAGGGGTCGCGACCCACAGGTTGAGAACCCACTTTACACTCATGGGACAAATTTCATGTTTTTCTTTTTCAAAATATTTTCCTGTCAAGTTCTGGTCTTGCTTGTAACAGTGAATTAAAAATATATTTTTTTTAAATTTTGGCAATCCTAATTGTCTTGAGATTTTTGTATGAACTGACCTGTATTTTTGTATTACTAGTCATAGTGCTTATGAATGTGTATTTATGCTCAACTCTAAAACAATACTCTTGGTCCTATTCTGAATGTAATAAAAGTATTTGGCTTTGAATAAGTTGTTCCTTTAATTCTGCATGTTTTGTTCCAGTTAATGTAAAGATTTTTTTTTCTTTATTCAATATTTTAATTTATTAAAATTAGAGACTAACATATATATTTTAGACAATTAGAGGAATCATTGCTTTAAGTCCCATACAGGTTCCAACAATGGGCCATTTCTTCACTTGTACTGAAAAAGCTTGTCATCCAATTGATGTGGTTCCATCAAGCTTGAAATTGAAATGGTGGCATGTCACTCTTGTTAAGCTATTGTAATTATTAATTTTGTGACTACCATTTTGAGTTATTCTCATAGCTATTCATTGTTTGTTTAATGTTTTCATTAACAGTCAATCTCTGTCAGTAGACATGATCATAGCCTAGAAATGTCCAAATCTCCAAGCAGACAATCTACATTGATTTATCTCTTCAGAATCTTATTTGCCTTACTAAAGTTTAGTTTTTAGTTTCTAATTAGATGAACTATAAATGTCCCATGAGCTGGAGACATGTCACTCTTGTTAAGCTATTGTAATTATTAATTTTGTGACTACCATTTTGAGTTATTCTCATAGCTATTCATTGTTTGTTTAATGTTTTCATTAACAGTCAATCTCTGTCAGTAGACATGATCATAGCCTAGAAATGTCCAAATCTCCAAGCAGACAATCTACATTGATTTATCTCTTCAGAATCTTATTTGCCTTACTAAAGTTTAGTTTTTAGTTTCTAATTAGATGAACTATAAATGTCCCATGAGCTGGAGAGTGAATATCAACAAAGAGAGCTGATTTCAGCACTATGGCTCTGGACTATCTACATTAGTAGAGCACTAGTTTTCTAGTGATACCAGGAGTTAAAAAAAAAATTACTATTCACAAACTATTTGAGGAGATGGCTTGAAAGTACTTCACTCAGAACGTTTTTAAAGGAATATAAGACAAAAACTAAAGAAAAATATTGTACATATTTTTATTAGATCAATATCCACATCATAAAGAATGAATTCTGCTTAAAAAAAAAAAAAGCATAACATGATCTAATGAAAAACAATTTTTTATTTACATAAACAAGAAAATATTTTTCATATATTTGTCTTGGCAGTAACAAATACAACTGAAGTGAAGAGGACTGCTACTTTATTTTAAAACAAAAGTTAAAAGCTATTGTTTTAAATTAGCTTTAATGAACACAGTGTGAATGGTTAGACTCAAAAGTTAGTCATCCTCAGCTGATTCTTTTACCTTCTTTTTCTTTTTTTTCTTCTGTTTTTGTTCTGTTGGTTCATCAGCATCTACAGTTTGAAAAAAAAATATTCTTTAACATTTTCTATTAATGCAACAATTACAATTATATTAAAATAGACCCATTTGTGTAGACAAAGACAATTTTAGAACATTATGAAGGTTTATAATTCATTCATGAATTATTTGAATTGAAAACTCCCCTAAAAGTTGGAGGTAAAGTTTCCACTCTTTAAAGGTCTTAAAGAACCATTAAACTAGTATTAGCCCCTTTAATTATATTTAATAATAATAATTGAACTGATCATACATAAAAACAAAAAATTGAAACTAAAAATATAACATTTAAAAACGATGTTATTGTGGTAAAACATGATGTAATCAAGACTAAATACATCATAAAGTTTAGTTTCTAATTAGATGAACTATAAATGTCCCATGAGCTGGAGACTGAATATCAACAAAGAGCTGATTTCAGCACTATGGCTCTGGAGTTCCTGTCAGGTACTGGAAACAGGTGCAGGCAACCAAGAGACAACAATAAGACACCATCATCTCCTGGCCACACATCAAACACAACATTTTGTGCACAGTTAGGTTTCTAATACCATTATCACACCAATTAAATCAGGATAGTCATAAATAACTAATTGTTGGATTTCGCACTAAAGGTCTATGGCTGAAGAGCCAAGCTCTTTTTCCTTTGGCCACCAAAACACACTATTTAGACAGTAAGCGCAAATATTTAACACTAATACATTGATAGTCTATAGCTACAAAGATGATTGTATTCATAATTGTATCAAAGAAGGACAAGCTCTGTTGTTTAAAAGAAAAGAAGAAAAAGCGTAAATGATCATGTATTAAAAAAAGAGCTAGGTTTAATGATGATGTAGTTAGTGGCAGATCTACAACTCTAAGTCGGTGCATGGAGACAAAGCACAGGATAGATCAGAATGGAGAGTTGTGCTAAAGCAAGCCAGGGCCTTTCATGGGCTGGATGGATGGCTAGTTTTAAATATTTTATTAATATTAGGAATTCTGAGTTAGGATAATTTACATAAGTCTCTAACACAGAAAACCAAACTTCAATCATATTTTATTTCATTCCATAAATATACAATTTTTTTTCTTTTCATATGAGTTTATACATTAATGTTGTTTTAACATGTCGTCCAAATGGTACATCAGCAAGATAATAGGGAAACTCATGAGCAAAAGAATGAAAGGGGAAATGCCAAGTCTAGAAACTATTTTATTTCACACATTATATCACAGCACATTGCAATGGAAATACATTTCTCGTATTCTACTTAATTATACATAAATGTCCCATAAGCTGGAGACTGAATATCAACAAAGAGAGCTGATTTCAGCACTATGGCTCTGGAGTTTCTGTCAGGTATTGGAAACAAGTGCAGGCAACCAAGAGACAACAATAAGACACCATCATCTCCTGGCCACACATCAAACACAAGAATTTGTGCACAGTTAGGTTTCAAATACCCAAATAGCATATCATTAAGTACAACAGAAATAAATAAGAAAAATACTTTCAATGAGTGACAATAATGAGTCATAATTGACAGTATTAACCATTCTGAAAAGCATCATTATAAATAACACCAAGGCTAAAGGTCTTACCCTGTGATTCTGGTGCCTCACTTTCTGCTGCTTCAGAATGCCTCTTCTTCTTCTTCTTCTTTTTCTTAGGTGACTCTTCTTCTTCTTCTTGCTTTATTTCCTCAGTTTCAACAGCTTCTAATTTGATTTTTTTGCTGACAGGAGATTTTGTGCCTAAATCCTCTGCTTTTCTCTTGGCAGCACTTGGAATTGTGGAATCTACAGCGGGATTAAAAACCTTCACATCACTGAAAGAGAAAATGGTGGTATTAAATCCAGTGACGTTTTAATCTATAAAGAAAATACTTTCTACCACGGTTGTTGTAAATCTACAAATAGTATGCGTTGGATAGTCAAGTTTAAATACTGAGACTTTGACACACAGCTGACTTTGTTAACTCAGATTGTTTAGATGATTCTACAGAATAAATTATATGAATATATAGAAGAAAATATACTACTGCCCAAACCAACAAACAAGATGCCTACCCTAACAAAAACCAAACTAAATAAAAAAGGAATATGTGCTTTTACACAAACTCATCAGGGGCTCAAACTTACATTGCATTCATAGTTGAGGATGATTTAGATTCCATACTATTACTGATTTGGACTGGAACCCACAGCACAATTGAAAGACTGGATGCAAACATGGAGGAGATCAGTAGAACAAGAAGCAAAGACTGTAGGATGGACATGGACCCAACCGAGAGGAATCACCCAAAACAAATCTGATGACCAACTACTGTTGCAGCCTTAGCTCCACTGGGAGACAAGCAAGTCAAGCCACTATTACTAATTCACTTAAACTGCCTCTTAAATATATTTTTTTAGAATCACACAACTCACCTAACATTAGTATATTTTTCTTGCTTAATTTGAAATTTCCCTGTACCACTTATCCTACGAGCCTGAAAAACAACAGTAGAAATTTTACAACACACGAAAACACATGAAAATGAAAAAGCTGACTTTAAATGACATTAAATAACTTACAGCTTTTTCATCTAAGCTCCTGACTCTGCTTTCTATTTTGGCACGCTGTTCTAGACCAAGGGTACTGTCACTAGTTTCACTCAGAGCATCAACACGAATAGCAAGTGAGGCTTTGGCAGATAACATTCTTGACAACTACAAGGAATGAATAATAAACATGTTGAGTTTAACATTTGTTTTTTTGTTATTAGTGATAAATCTAATGTGGAAATTTATTTAGGGGATTTAAAACATAAAATTTCTAAGACAAGGTTGTCTTACCTTTCCTTTATTTTTAGGCTGTGCACTTCCCACAATGGAAGCATGGTAAATAAGACCGTACTTAGGAGTGTCATGCTTTGTCTTTAAAGCTCGAAATAGAGCTTTTTCTGCTCCGAGAATTTGAACAGTGGACGCTGGATGTTTGGCCAAATTTAATAAAGACCCTGTAAGATAGTATTAAGTCAATTAAATAGATATAAACATTCCAAACACAAAATAAAGAAATGGACGAAGCACATCTA
The DNA here is from genome assembly GCA_036873155.1 of Biomphalaria sudanica. NCBI lineage: Eukaryota > Metazoa > Mollusca > Gastropoda > Planorbidae > Biomphalaria > Biomphalaria sudanica. The sequence goes on from JAZGLO010006666.1 coordinate 685,836, forward strand.
CTTCAGAGGTAGTGACGAATTGAGAATTCTTCATAACAATGTTCAGTGAAATGAATAGATTTCCATCATTAGCAGATGTATAGAATGTCCACATACTTTAACAGTAGTCTATTGATTTTATAATTGCAAATGATCTAGGATTTCATAATCAAAAATAAAACTTTGTGCATAACTTTGAAAGAGAACAAAATATTTTTAACTGTTAAGATAGAATTGTTCATATATATATAATAAGGCTATTGACTTTTGTTGATTTGATTTGATTTTAATTTTAGGTACAATTTAGGCCATGTCGTGCCTGCACTCCCTCAAGAACCACTCTCTCTCCACATAACAAGGGCCAAATTCCACACAGTTAAATCATTAAAATCAAGGTCTATTCAGTTAAAATAGTAAAGGTAGTAAAAATTTAATAATTTGGTAAAAATCTAATGTACATAGTACATGTTCACAAATTCATATATCAGATCTGAGTCTCAAGTACAAATCCTGGTGAAGAATTGAGATTTTGAGCATGAGGATTCTTAAGATAATGTTACTGGTCATAATGCCATTAACAATCAGCCATAGAAACAGATGAAGTTGATACCAACTGCAGCCACTATTACAATGTCTTCTTAAATAATATTTCTCTTTATAGCAATTAAACTTATGTTATATCATAAGTTATCAATACATTATTTAAACGTTAGTAAATTAGTTTAACCATGTTTTCAATGAGAAAAAAAAAATAGACATAAAACAAAGATTTGACACAAACAACTAAAGATGAACATTTTTCCCTAAATCATCTGTTTCAGAGGTAGTGACGAATAAATTAATCTTCAAAGCTAAAAGCTCAGTGAGAGAACATGTTTCCATCATCAACAGATGATTTCTAATCTTGATCCCCACCAATACTGTATAGAAATAAATACAAAATCCTGAGTTAGTGAAATTACAAAGTAAACCAATGAAAATGTTATTACCAGCATGAGCTATTAATCTAGCCCCAACAAGCTCTCCAACCAGAATAGTCAAGTTAGGGGCCACCATAGACATCCTTTCTTTCAAGTAGCTGTAGAGTTCATCTCTTGTTTTAGACATTTCAATCACCTGAGACAAAAAGAAACCTCAAGAGGTAGTTTCAAGAAATACATTTAGAAAATGCTTTCATATCTAATCAAGGCATCTCTCATATAATAAGTTGTCCTCAGCAACAAATATAGGTCCACTACTTTTAAATAAATTAATCATTGAGAGCCATTATATTAAATTACGAATCAATATAATTTAGAAAAATTGTACAAGATCTAAATTGTTCTTCCTATTATAAAGACAAACCTGTTCGCACAGACTTTTTATGTTAAATATATCTTCTTCTGAGATTTCTGTACCCATGGATATTTCTGCCGCCCATTTTAACTCTGTTTCTAGATTTTCAGGAAGTATCTCAGAAAAGTCCATTTTGGATGCGTGTGTGCGGTCACCTGTAAATTATAGTATTAAATCAAGTTTTTATCTTTTTTTTTTTTCAATTAGATTAACAGTCTCTAACTTTAATGTTATATTTATTTTTAAAAAATAACTATTTACCCATTTCTTTGACAACTCGAGCATAAACCAAATTGTCTGTAATTATTTTAGTTAACTCAGGGAAATGCCATCCATACCACTCTCTGAGCCTCATAATGTAATTGTTTAATTCTTTATCCACATCATCAAGTAGAGCTGATGACGAGAAAAAAATAAACATAAGTAACAAGTTTTTCAAAGACAAAAAAAAACAAAACATAATTTTTCACAATCAACCAAATATTTAAAACTAATACATAGCTACAACTTACAAACTGCTTGAACAATCATAGTATCAACTTTGTCTGGGCTAAACTTAAGACGATATCTTCCTAAACTGTAATAAAAAAAATGAAAGCAAATATGGCCATATAAATTTTTATCTCAACAAAACATAGAATATTAAATTATTAATAAGTAGAGCATAAAAAATGCATCCTTCCCTTACCTGTGTGCTAAACCAAGAGACATCTGTGCCAAGTGACTTGACTCCATTATTGGAGAAATGAAGCTATCAAGTTGGGATCGAATGTTTCTCATGAGTTCTTGAATGGCTGAATTTGTCACACAATTCAAGTCAAATTTTTTCTGTAAAGGACATAATTTTTTTTAAACACGATAATAGATTAACTTATTAGTCTAGCTACAGATAAATGTGTGCTTCAGAGGTAGTGACGAATATTAAGATACTATCATTTAACATCAGTAGCTATCTTTAAGTTTCCATCATTAGCATAGAGATTAGTCACTAACACAAAATATTTCATGTACGACTTTAACTCATACAATATTTTTGTTGTAAAAAAAAAAAGGTTAGCAACCTTCAGAAGCTTTCCAAGCTTCGCATCAGCAACTGCAAGTTCAGACTCAGCATCTTTCAGAATATGTTTCTTAAGAATGTGTTTCAAATTTTTGCTGACTTTTTCATTCTCCACTGTTAGATTTGCTATACATAAAAGAAGGTAAAAAATATTATTAGAAGCTTTTAACTTCTAGAACAGACTTAACAGTAAAAGGAAGTAAGATTAAAATGCATATAATTATGCTATGTCCTGAGTGAAAATAATAATATTTTTAAATGTTCAAGTACCTGCTACAGCCTCATTTATGTTCTGAAACTTCTCAAAATGCTTGAGTTTTAAACTGAAATTAATCAAAGGCAGAGGTACTTTTTACTTAACTAGTTAGAAGAAAGTAATGTAGTTTTAATATTTACTATGAATCCAAATTTTTACTATTGCACAGACGTAATTAATTTTAAAAATATAAAAAAAAAAAAACATGAACCTTGTATAGCTATATTGTGCTTAAACATAAATGTAGAAGAAGACAAAAAAAAATTAAGCTTAAACTAAAAAATTTAGTTATTCTTTGATCTTACATCTTAGAGGCTTTGCTGGGGGTCTCAAAATCTTGATAAATGTTATCAATATTTGCAAGTTTAGACTCATCCAGCAGCTGAAATATTTGAGTAGCAAAAAGATTAATGATTAATGTGTTATAAAGACAAACTTACTAACCTCGCTACTATTTTCAAAATTGATGGATTCAATGGAATCCCCAATAAATGTGCTAAGAAGGAAAGTTATATAGGCCATCATTGTCAAGCTAGGAGTAGGTCTAAAGTCTAAATCGTTCTACAGTTTCCATTATGATTTTCTCCAGAACAGATATAAGTTAAAAAGAGCTGACAGAGAATTTTCTTTTTTATGTGAAACCATTGTCAAATAATGCACAGTCAAAGTCAAACTGAATTTTAGGTGTTTGGATAGCTTAAATTACTCTAGTTAGTTATAGTTACTAAACTAGGCATAATAACTCTAGAATATCTAGAATCTATATCTAGATAATTAGATTTTGCTAGTTAAAATCTTTAGTTTAAGGAGAATAAGGATGACTACTTATATGAGTACCCCTAACTGGCCCTAACCTATATTTGTTATTATATTTAAGGTCAGAGAGGTGTCATTTAATCCAAACAATTTTTTTCACACTTTGATTCCAAACAACAAAATTTATTCCAAACACTGAACAGTCTCTATGTTTGGCATCAATAAACTCAGATTTTAATTTTATATTAATTAATTAATATTAACTAAATTTTAAAATCCCTTAACAGAAATCCAGTCTAGTGACAGTCTAGTCAACATAGACTTAGTCAAGTCTAGTGGTCTAGTGACTAGTGGGTCACTAGCTTCCATGTAGTGAGTTCGCAGTTAAATTTTAGTGTTTACAAGTTAGTTATTAGATCTAGATCTGACATTCATCAACAACAAGAACTGAGACTTAGATTCTAGATCTCACTTCTGAAGAACAACTTGAGTCGACTTGACTTGAAAACAAGATTACACTCAACACTGGACAGTGACGGACAGTTTATTTAATTTATAATTTATTATAAATTGAGATTTGAGTAAATATAAAATAAAGTTGACCAATAATTAAATTTTTATAAATCACTGAATGATATTTTTATTTAATGGTAAATCAGTAAATCTAGATAAACGTCTAGATCTATATCTAATGTAAATAATACATTTGGTTGCAGTAGAATTTACCTTAAATAAAGCATAGCCTGCTGCTGATTCAAACAAGACGAGCATTTTTAATATCAGAGCACGTTACGTTTACACCATAACCCTAGCATAAGCCACGTGCAGAATTAGGGAAGTGAGACAGGAAGTTCTATATGTAAATCTAGTTTCATGGCACATGCGCCATAATGCCATTTACTACTATTTTTTGTACCGGCTTGTTAATATCTAGGTCTGGCCCACTGGTCTGGCCTATATATATATATTTAGATTTTGATTTAGAATTTGAGAGGCTCCGTAAAGCAGCGGTTCTCAACTTTTTAGCTCTAATACAATTTTTCACAATCGAGGCGGCAACCCCCTACCATAAACTTTTTTTCGCTCATTAGCTTAGATAAATGTGATTTAGCTAGTGTTAAATGTTCTTCACAACGTGATTAGATCTTCTCCATAGAAATGGCGTTAGGCCTACGACACATTCGATGGACAATAATTTCGGTTGTTGAAAAAAGTATTCTGCAACAAGGAAGATGTGGTCCACAACAAATATTTTCGAATAATAATTATACACACACAAAAAAAACAATAAAAAGCATGTATAGTTTCAACGATGGTACATTCACATAAAGTATCATTCGTATCCTCTGGCTATATGTCCGTGTTTTTATATGTATATTTGTTATTCCCACTTTTTATTTTATTGAGACTTGACGATCCTCTCATAATTTGTTTAATAATAATATAATCTAAATGATTTTCCAAACCGACGGCATTTAAAATATAAATGTATATTGACTCTGGTAGGTATAATATGCTTGTTACAACACGTTAGACACACACAAACAATATATATATAGGCCTATAAACTTTCAATGAAAAGTCCCCCCCCCCCCAAAAAAAAAAATCAATTTTTCGCTTAGGCGACTCCTTGAAAATGGTCATTTGATCCCCAAAAGAGATCGTGAATCACAGGTTGATAACTCCTGCCGTAAAGGGTAAAAGCGGCTATCGTACGGTTTTGTATATAATACATAGATTTAGTTTTTGAAAACTAGAAAAGCATATAAAAATCTTATTTTCCCATATTCTGAAGCTTCTTTTTGTCTTCTGAAACCATGTCATTTTTTTTCTTCCTTAATGTTTTCATTTTTGTGTTTGTTTAGTTTTTAGTTAGGTAGAGGCCTAACATACAGTTTTGTTCATTTGCAAATAATTTAATATGTGTGTGTGTGTGTGTATAGTGCAGTTCATAAATTATTTTTTGCCTCAAATGAATTGATCAAAACCACTAACTATTGACCTAAATCGCTAATGACGCGTAGGACGTAATCATCTTCTTTTTTGAAGTAACGTCTGTATTATATAAGATAAGATCAGATTCCCACTATAGACAGAATTAAGCATCACCATGCGACTGAAAAAAATTCTAAACATTCCTACAATTTCAGGAGATTTCTAGTAGGCGTGGAAAATCAGGAGGCCGCGAAAACCCTGTTTTATTCATAAGTTATAATGGTTTAATGTAATAATTTACACGTAGAATTAGCGCGGGGCCTATGAAATTGCGGGGCCCACTGAGCCCGCATAGGTTGCAGTGGCCTTAAGGCCGGCCCTAGTAAAAGGTGCTAGTCTTTGTGTTGGTTACAGTGACACCCCCGTCTGCTCATTAAACGTTGGTCAAAGAAATAAATGTTCATATGGACACTAAGGACCCATAAACGTTGGTCAAAGAAATACATGTTCATATGGACACTAAGGACCCATAAACGTTGGTCAAAGAAATACATGTTCATATGGACACTAAGGACCCATAAACGTTGGTCAAAGAAATACATGTTCATATGGACACTAAGGACCCATAAACGTTGGTCAAAGAAATACATGTTCATATGGACACTGAGGACCCATAAACGTTGGTCAAAGAAATACATGTTCATATGGACACTGAGGACCCATAAACGTTGGTCAAAGAAATAAATGTTCATATGGACACTGAGGACCCATAAACGTTGGTCAAAGAAATACATGTTCATATGGACACTAAGGACCCATAAACGTTGGTCAAGAAATACATGTTCATATGGACACTAAGGACCCATAAACGTTGGTCAAAGAAATACATGTTCATATGGACACTAAGGACCCATAAACGTTGGTCAAAGAAATACATGTTCATATGGACACTAAGGACCCATAAACGTTGGTCAAAGAAATACATGTTCATATGGACACTAAGGACCCATAAACGTTGGTCAAAGAAATACATGTTCATATGGACACTAAGGACCCATAAACGTTGGTCAAAGAAATACATGTTCATATGGACACTAAGGACCCATAAACGTTGGTCAAAGAAATACATGTTCATATGGACACTAAGGACCCATAAACGTTGGTCAAAGAAATACATGTTCATATGGACACTAAGGACCCATAAACGTTGGTCAAAGAAATACATGTTCATATGGACACTAAGGACCCATAAACGTTGGTCAAAGAAATACATGTTCATATGGACACTAAGGACCCATAAACGTTGGTCAAAGAAATACATGCTCATATGGACACTAAGGACCCATAAACGTTGGTCAAAGAAATACATGTTCATATGGACACTAAGGACCCATAAACGTTGGTCAAAGAAATACATGTTCATATGGACACTAAGGACCCATAAACGTAAGTCAAAGAAATACATGTTCATATGGACACTAAGGACCCATAAACGTTGGTCAAAGAAATACATGTTCATATGGACACTAAGGACCCATAAACGTTGGTCAAAGAAATACATGTTCATATGGACACTAAGGACCCATAAACGTTGGTCAAAGAAATACATGTTCATATGGACACTAAGGACCCATAAACGTTGGTCAAAGAAATACATGTTCATATGGACACTAAGGACCCATAAACGTTGGTCAAAGAAATACATGTTCATATGGACACTAAGGACCCATAAACGTTGGTCAAAGAAATACATGTTCATATGGACACTAAGGACCCATAAACGTTGGTCAAAGAAATACATGTTCATATGGACACTAAGGACCCATAAACGTTGGTCAAAGAAATACATGTTCATATGGACACTAAGGACCCATAAACGTTGGTCAAAGAAATACATGCTCATATGGACACTAAGGACCCATAAACGTTGGTCAAAGAAATACATGTTCATATGGACACTAAGGACCCATAAACGTTGGTCAAAGAAATACATGTTCATATGGACACTAAGGACCCATAAACGTAAGTCAAAGAAATACATGTTCATATGGACACTAAGGACCCATAAACGTTGGTCAAAGAAATACATGTTCATATGGACACTAAGGACCCATAAACGTTGGTCAAAGAAATACATGTTCATATGGACACTAAGGACCCATAAACGTTGGTCAAAGAAATACATGTTCATATGGACACTAAGGACCCATACTTACTTACTTAGACTTAGGTCCTCCCGCGCCGTTCGGCGCATTGGGCGGCAAGCTGTCTCCATAAAGATCTGTCACTGGCAATGTCTGAAGCCTCCTCCCACCTGGTGTCCACTGTTTTGAGGTCCTCCATGAAGGTGTGTCGCCAAGTAATACGAGGGCGTCCCTGTTTGCGCTTTCCTTGTTTTGGCTTCCATGTTATCGCAACTCTTGGTGTGCGTAATTCATTTTGACGTAGAACATGTCCCGCAAACCTCATGCGACGCTCAGTCACAACCTCACCAAGTGTTCGACTCCCAGTTTGGCATAGGATTTCCTTGTTTGAGACCCGGTCTGTGTAGCTGACTCCCAAAATCCGTCTCAGCCATCTCTGTTGAGCCACATTTAGTCTTTTCTCAATTTTGACAGATGACTTCCACGACTCACATGCATATATAGCAGTTGGGATGACGATGGTGTTGAGAAGGTGTATTTTTGTCTCGAGTCCAATGGCTTGGCTAGTCCAAATAGGCTGCAGCCTTTGGAAAATGCTCCCTGCCTTTCCTATTCGGCACTCTATATCATGGTAAGCATCTCCATCATTTGTTATGATGCTGCCAAGGTACGTGAACTTGTCCAGCTCTTCAAGCTTTGAATCGCCAAGTCTGACGGGGACACCCTTTGCCTTATATCCCACTCGCATAATTTTAGTCTTATCCAAGTTTATGCGGAGGCCAATTTTGGGTGCCTCTCTGTCTAGGCTCTCCGTCATTTCTTGAATGCATTTATTTGTAGCCCCGAGTAGTGCAACATCATCAGCAAAGTCCAAGTCCGTCAATCGGAGCTGTTCATGCCATGGAATGCCAAAGGCAGTCTGGTTCATTGCTCTCCTCGTTATGTAGTCGATGGCTAGGAGGAAAAGGAAGGGAGATAAGATGCACCCCTGTCTCACACCTGTCTCGATTGTAAAAAACTCTGTTGTTCCTTCTTCTGTTTTAATGCAGCAACTAGATTGACTGTAAAGGTGTCGTAGGATCTGGACGAATTTTTCTGGGATACCGTATTCTCTAACTATTATCCATAGTGATTCTCGGTGGATACTATCAAACGCTTTTTTGAAGTCCACGAAACTGATCGTTAGCCGTTGTTGGTACTCAAGACTTTGTTCTATGATATTTCGTAGAACAAAAATCTGCTCTGTACATGATCTGCCTCTTCGGAAACCTGCTTGTTCTTCTCTGAGCCTTTCATCTACAGACTGTTGAAGCCGTCTCAACAAAACAGTGCTGAAAACTTTGCCCGGGACAGAGAGGAGAGTAATGCCCCTCCAGTTGTTGCAGTCTGCCATAAACGTTGGTCAAAGAAATACATGTTCATATGGACACTAAGGACCCATAAACGTTGGTCAAAGAAATACATGTTCATATGGACACTAAGGACCCATAAACGTTGGTCAAAGAAATACATGTTCATATGGACACTAAGGACCCATAAACGTTGGTCAAAGAAATACATGTTCATATGGACACTAAGGACCCATAAACTCATCTAACAAAACGGAATACCCATATGGCAAACTACATCATAAAAATCGGGCCTTGCGCGTGCCAGAGTTTGCTTCTTTCTAGATTGATCTTCATCCCCCAAAGCTGCACTTGTCTTGGCCTTTTGGGTAACACCTGTTGGCTCGTCTGCTGATTTATGTGACATTAGCGTTCCATACATTACTAACACGGTCGATAAAAACCGCCAACAGTATATCTTTAACACAGGAGGTGACATTAGATTATCATTTGGTCTATACTGTAAAATTTAGTCTGGTCTCCCTTTACCAAAGTGAACGTTATTTTCTTACAAAATTTCAATTGTAAACTGTTCATTTTTTAATTATTTTTTTATTGCTACTAATAAGCGACACATATGTCATTAACCCCATAACTCTATCATTACTTTACCAATTTAATACTTTCAGTTACGTCCCTTCGAACACTGCGATCGGAAGACAACTGTATGTTAGCAATTGAATACTGTCAAAATGTGTCTTAAAAGAGTGTACCAGTGGCGTAGCATCCATGGCGCAAAGGGCTCCATGAACCCAGGCCCGCGACCATTAGGGGCCCACAGCCCGTGGCGTAACCTTCATGGCACAAAGGGCTTCATTGCTCTTGACCAGTTGGGGCCTACATGGGCACTTGGGATGACACCAAAGTGAAAATAAAATTGTACTTGTGTGAAAACTGATTTTAAAAAGGTCGTTTGATACTTTTAAGAAGTTGTGCAAACATTGACTCTTTAAGATTTGTAGAGAGTCATTATTGAATCAAACCTGTTATGTGCTGACGAAACTCTTAATTATGTACCAACATACTCATATAATCATATATATACACCATTAGTAAAATCACTAAATTTAGAAAGCCTTCAGGACAGAAGACTCAAAAGTAAAGTAGCAATTATACATAAAACACTGAACCATAATCTTCAAATACCAAAACAAAATCTAATAAAATACTCTGAAAGACACAAAAATAAAGGCACATTCCTCGTCCCATATGCTAGGACAATTTTGTTCAAATACTCCTTCTTCCCAAGTGCTATTAGAGCATGGAATGGGTTGCCTGAGCTAGCCAGAAAAACCAGTGACTTGGCAGAATTTAAGTCATTGGTTAATATGCATGACTAAATGCATGACGCGTAGGACGTAATCATCTTCTTTTTTGAAGTAACGTCTGTATTATATAAGATAAGATAAGATATATATATATACTTATAGTAGATGACGAATACTTTAAACTTGAGAGGCCATTAATAATATATCAATAATAACTTAGTTTATATTATTCCATCTCGGATTCTCTTCTTTCTCTAACCCTTTCAACACGCATTCGCACCATTTCATATTCACACTCGCTGCGCACGTAACAAAACCTAATGACATTATTACTTACAAAAATACAAAGGTACGATTTATGTCATATACTCAATTTGTCGTATTGTGGGAAGGGGAGCCCACCGAGATATAATTGGACCCGAGCCCACGGGTTCCTTGCTACGCCGCTGAGTTGTTATAATATATTCTTTTTTGAAAGAATGTCTGTAATTTATAAGATACATTTTTCATTGTGTAAACAGAGGTTGGGGTATCTGTGGGTGTTCTTTTCTTTAGGCATAATTATATACAAATCAACACTTAATAATAAAAGCAAAATCCATGTCAACATTCCCAGCAAGAATGTCTTTCTCTTGACATTCACCCTGCTTAGTGATGGGCAAAAGTTAACTAAAAAGTTAGAAACTTTTAGTTTAACTAAAAAAAAAAAGTTAAAGCCATTGTTTAACTAGAAAAAAAAAGTTTAGTTCAAATCGTAGTTTAATTTTTTTTTTTTTTTAGTTACTAACTAAAAAGTTTAATTAAAATTTGTACAACTTTTCAACGTGTGGTCAGGGTTGAAACGCACATTCCTGTTTTCTGGTCATGTGATATCAATAACTTGGATTATTTAAAAAAAATGATGCAGTTAACAGCTATTTAGTCAGTCTGCATTTGAAAAGGGTAAAGTAAGATACTGGTATAAGTTATGGGAGTAAATATTTGCACTTGAAAGTAGCAGTATTATAAAATGTTAAACTTTTTTTGACAAAAGCTTCTATGCAGTATTATGAATGAGGTTGTTCCGAATTTTTTTGTGAGCCACGTGGAGGTGTTTAATTTCTGTTTCTAGTGGGAATCTGATTAGTGAGTTAGGTCAATATTTAGTGGTTTTAATCAATTCATTTGCGGCAAACAATATTTTTTTTAACTGCAGGAACATCATTTTATAGTCTTAAGACTTATTATTGAGATCTATTAAGTCTAAATCAACAGCTAGGCCTATATAGATCTAGAAGCATTAGGGTAACCAATTCTAGAAAAAAAAATCTTAATCCACACCCTCTCTGACCAACTGATTTTAACAACCTGGTCAGTTAGAAATACACATGTAGGCCTAGTGTACTGTACGTGTGTAGTCGATAATACTGTAAGACTACCCTGCATTTAGCGTTATACAATAGTGTTTGCTTAATGTGGAGAGGTCAGACAAGAAAATAACACACTGGCGTGGCTAGTCAAGTATATTCGTAGATATATCTGTACACCAAATACACTTCTAGGAGCTGTAACTTGTTAGATAGGGTGACTTTGAAATCTTCCTGTTTATTTGCAGTCTTTCAGTCCATCTTGATTCACTGATTCCTGGGATGGTGAGGTTGTAACTTTTCATCTTAGCTGTCTTCCCAGTCTCATACATGGTCCGGACGTTCCATGTACCGATGGTGGTGGTGGTCCCGGTTGAGATGATGGTCTTCGGCCTGTCAGCTTCCAGATGACTCTGGCTTTCACTGGCATGCGTCATAAACCTTCAAGCTGGAGGTCCATCCTCTCCCAGGTCCGTGACTTCTGTTGATTTGCTGTTTCTGTAGCTAGTGGTTTTTCTACAGGGCAGGGTAGCTAGCCCTACGCCAAACCATCATCCTTTCTCAGCCGGGCTTGGGACCGTCACCCATGTGCAAATTCGTTTACCGCGTTCTGGAGATCATGTTCATTGTAAGCTAAACTCTCCGCCAAACTCTTGTCTAAAGGCGTCCAAAAGAGCTACTGGCCCTGGCCAGACCGTTATCAACTTCCCTTGAAAGTGATGTGTCATTTGATACTATACAACCCATGTGCAAATTCGTTTACCGCGTTCTAGAGAGCATGTTCATTGAGAGCTAGCAGGGCGCAATCATCGGCATAGAGAAGCTCCGTTATGACCATCTCCTTTGTTTTTTTGTATGGAATAGTAGACGTCGAAGATTGAACACATTTCCATCTGAACAAAACCGGATGTAGATGCCTTCGTGCAATAGCTGCCTCATTTGACCCAGCATTACGCCAAAGAAGATAGCGAATAGAGTAGGAGCAAGTACACAGCCCTGCTTCACGCCATTTTCTATTGGGAAGTGATCAGAAAGTCACCATTGTGTCTGATCTGGCCTTTTTGTCCCACGTGAAACTGCTTGAGAATGGATAGGAACGTAGCTAGGTGGGCATCCCAGCCTAGCCAAAATTTTCCACAAACTATCGCGACTGATTCGAGTGACAGTGTCGAAAGCCTTGGTGAGGCAGGGTATAGGCTTAGGTTCTGCTCTTTGCATTTTTCTTGTAATTGACGCAGAACAAATAACATGTCAGATATACCTCTACCGGCTTTGAAACCACACTGGCTTTCAGATAAGACCTCGTCCACTATAAGGTCACTAGAGTGGGTTAGTCGGTCGAGCAACACTCGAACAAGGATCATTCCTGCTACTGACAGAAGAGTAATGCCTCGATAGTTGGAGCAGTTAGACTTGACACCCTTCTCATATTTTATATGGATTCTATGTCTATGACTAAATCATAGACCTATTTTCTAATTTTTTTTTTTTTAAATATCTAATGTTCAGTAATCTTTACCCGGTCTAATTTTTGTTTTACCCGGAAGTATCACTATTGACACCGTTAACGCTGTGTCACTGCTGCATTTGTCACTGGCTTGCAGTTCTAAGATCTAAACTAAAGTAAAGACTAAATTTCGGTACAATAAATATAGATCAGTAGATGATAGATCTAGATCTATTGATAGTCTAGAGATTATTCTAGATTTTATACATCACATCTTTATAATTTAATTCAATTATCTTTATGAAGTTTATTCAGACTTAAGAGACTCAGACTGTCCAGAGACGCCAGAGTCAGACCGATGCCAGAAAGTTGAGACAGTGCTGAGACATGAGCTAGTTCAGTTAGAAGTGGGCTAGAGCTAGACACTTGACTTTGACTAAGACAGTCACTGAGTCAAGACAGAAAGTAGAGTCTATGATTATGAATCAATGATAAATTAAATGATTAAAATATTAAATCATAATCAAATTAATGACAGATGTCAGATCTTATGATTTATATGATAACTCTGATAAGTGATAAAATAGTCAGTCTAGAGTCGAGACAGCAAGTTGAGCAAAACAGATTCACTGAGATTCTAGATCTATGTAGCCTACTTAGCTACTAGTACTACTAAGTACTAGTACTACTACTACTACTCAACTAGTAGATCTACTACTAGATCTAGTAACTAGAGTCTTGTTACTAAAATCTAGATTAGATCAATGATCATTTAGTTAAGCTACTAGATCTAGTACTACTAGTATATTATAAAGATCATCTGTCTTCTAGATCTAAGTATTTTAATGATTTTAACAAATGGGGTGTTACACTGGCCCTGGCTTAGTACTGACTTACAGTAACTCATAATCTTCATTATCTTGTCTCATATTCACTTATTAAATTTAGATGAAACTGAACTGAAAATAGAAATAACATTCAAAATGTGATTTTAAATATTGTTCCTTGGGTGCATGGTGGTAGTGGTGTGGTAGGGATCTCAGGTTGAAATCTTTGTGAACACTGGTATTTTGATTTTCATGATTCTTAGGACACCCATTGAGTCCACCAACTCTGATGGATATGTAACATTAGTTGAGGGAAGAGGAGGTTGTTCCTCATTGTTTCAGTTTAAAGATGATATGTTAAGTATGCACTTACAGATCAAACCAAGTCTCATTCAAAAAGTGACAAAAATCGCTGGAATACTAATCTATCACAAGATGTTGATCAATGCTTTGTTCATTTTCATAATATACTAAACTAGATGTTTTAAATCTAACCTGAGTGTTTAATTAAAGTTACTAAGTTATCAGAGAAAATTTACATCTAACGATATGGTGAATTAATTGACAGTATTTGGTCTAAATGTGCTCACTTCTCAACATTATAAGGTTTGAACCCTACCAGCGCCAGGATGTAATAATCTTCAATTTTGAAAGAATAGCTCAAACATTTAAAAAAAACAACAACAGAAGATTAACTTTAATTCTATAGTTGAGGCATTTATAAAGATACTTTATAATTGTACTTCTAAGCAAACTATAATTTACTACACAGTAAACCCTATTTACTTCTAAGCAAGCTATAACTTACTACACAGTAAACTCTAGTTACTTCTAAGCAAGCTATAACTTACAACACAGTAAATTCTAATGAGGCCTTTTTATAGTTACTTCTAAGCAAGCTATAACTTACTACACAGTAAACCCTGCTTACTTCTAAGCAAGCTATAACTTTATTATTATAGCTTCTATATAGCGCTACTTTCATGCTTATAGCATGCTCAGAGTGCTTTTGGTCCACAAGTGGGGGGAGGGGGTATCTAGGAGTTGGTTTTCCGTGCTGTCTTTAGGGGCTCAGTAAACACAACTCTGCCCGAGTCGGTTGTCAAACCTCGAGCCCCCTTCTAGGTAGCGAAGCCAAGCCAAATTCAAGCGTACTTGGCCTCTCGACCAGTCTTCCCACAACTTACAACACAGTAAACCCTACTTACTTCTAAGCAAGCTATAACTTACTACACAGTAAACCCTACTTACTTTTAAGAAAGCTATAACTTACTACACAGTAAACCCTACTTACTTCTAAGCAGCTGTAACTTACTACAAAGTAAACCCTACTTACTGCTAAGCAAGCTATAACTTACTACACAGTAAACCCTAATGATCCTTTTTATACTTATTTCTAAGCAAGCTATAACGTACATTATACTAAACCCTAAAAAGGACTGTTTATACTTTCAAATACTTTTTTTTTGTACCTATAATTTTATACTTTACAACCAAACAGGAACAACATATTAAGATTTTTAAATGGTTAAGCTCAAATTTCTATTAATTGTTGGACAAGCTCAGCCATTGTCTTTAGCTGGCAAGTTAGGTAGGAGTGTTCCCACTAGAGTCTTTTCAAAACACATATTATCTAGGCTACCCGGTGAGCTTGTTACTTGTGGTGTTAGATTCTTTGGGAATTTTACACAGTTTGCCCATTGCCTTGGTAGACCCAGATTGTCCCCTACAGGTTAGCTTTTTTTTTAAAATAAATTCTTTTAGTATTGCCTATTCATTTCATATATGGTACACATTTGTAAGTTTTGACAGACGGATGTATTGTATTCACCTTTTTCAAAATCTAATTTGAAACCTGCTTAGATATACACATTCCCTTTGAGATGACCTCACGCTGTATTAATTAATAATTTAATGTTGTATGTTACTGTTCTTTTCAGGATCATCATTGACCCCATTGTATTTCACTAGCAGAAGTAGTTGTAGTAGTAGACGTTTCAACATGCCTCTTACCAAAAAGAAATTTGAGCGCCTTCCAAAGACTGTCGTTCCTTCCAATTATAAACTGACCTTAAAACCAGATTTGAAGAATTTTACATTTGAAGGCTCTGTTGACATCGCAGTTGAGGTTAGTTTAAAAAAAACAAAATAAAATCACACTGACAAAAAAAAAATAAAAATGGAAGAGTGCAAACATTTAAAATCTCAACAATTTAAATCTTTCAAAGAAATTAACTAGGAAACGTTAGGAATGTTTAGTTCCCTTCTAGCATATTTTCTGAATAATTGTAAACATTTGATTAATAAATATATTTTATAAACACATTCTATCCTGATTTTCTTCTGTAATAATTGTTGGACAGGTTGTTTCAAACGTGAGTACAGTCAAACTCCACGCTTGCGAGATTGTGGTCCATGAAGCTTTTTACAGAGGTGATTTAAATTTAGTACTCATTTAATTCTATGATAAAAAAATTTAATAGAATTTTTTTTTTATATTACAAAGAATAAAAGTATTGAATATTGAGAGTGAGGAGAACTGAAGTATTTTAAGGAACCTATAAATGCTGGTCTTGCCGCCCTCCTGATCTTTCTTTATAATGATATGGACATTAGTGCTCCATTAGAAGGCCACTGCTCAGATGTTCAGGCCAAAGTTGAAGTACTAATGATAGTAGTGTTGTATATTTATGTTTCTTGTCATGTGTTGTGAACTGATCTATACTGGTGTGTCAAACTGGCTTGGTGTCTAGGTCTGCTTGTGTGTGTGTACTGTGTTATTATGAAGTGTTTTGTCATTCATTTGTGTAATAAAGTCTATGGTCGAGACAGAGTTCTATAAGGTTACTACAAGTAGTACAGCCAAGCTAGGTAATGTTTGTACCAGCCAGAAGAAAGGAAAGATTTTTTTCAGCAGAATGCACACACACAATGGTCTTCACAGAATGCTAATCTTTTCTAATTTGCATTAACATGTAACATTTTTCTTAGTGGAAAAGAGCCACCAACTTAAATCCATCATATGATGACCTATTTTAATATAGTCACATTGCAATGAATCATGGGGCACTTAAAAATACATGGAAATGAAAGAAGCAGACACTCTGAAAGTACTTGAAAAAGTGGCTCAATCATTGACCCATAAGATGCTGAGGCGGAGTTATAGTGAGAGAGATGAGCATGTGCAAATTTTTGTCACAATATTATCAACTTCCTCCCCCTTAGAGAGCAACTACAATTTTCCATCTCTGAACATGACACAGATTTGAAATTTCCATATAAATAGATCAGACCATACACATTTACCTTGCTGCATAGACTGTTCCTACCCTTATGAAACTGTCAAAAATATTTTATCTAATGTATAACAAATTATCCCTACCTCAGACAAAGCCTATTAAAACTACTATCCAGTTAAACCAATGAAAAATGAGATATTTTTTAATGATGCAGACTGCTAAAGATCCAAAATCTGCCTAAAGGGTAAATATTTGCTGGGGAAAGTACAGATGGCATGTCTTTTTGTTGGCCACAGAATACTCATAGTAGACAGAATGTCTTAAAATCTATTGAACTCATCATACCTATATACCTAGTGTTGTTTTACATCCATTGTTTTGTATTCTTCGAGATTTAAACATTCTCTTTGCCTTATCAGAATAGGTAAAAGTTTGGTTACAACTCTTCATTAAAACACATTTAAGAGTTCATGGCCTAGACTGAAGTGAAATATTTATGCTGTATGTATTTAAGTATTGTTTTAAATATTTAATTTAAGAAGTCCTTTTTAATTATATTCGTTGTACTCTTTCAGATGCTTTTTCTGAAACCAAGCTCAACGCAACTACAGAATATTATAAAGATGATGAAGAGATTGGCCTAAAGTTTTCCTCTGATATCACGGTACTGACTGCTAATTTGTCTCTAGAAAAATTGCTAAAATAGACCTTACACTTTTCGTAAATAAGCATTATGTCCCTTGACTTTCATCTTAAGAGTGCTGTGACAATTTACATAATGAAATCCCTCCACTGTTTCCAGTCTGCAGCCGTTCAGCAGTCCATTCTTTCATGTTTTCCAGCCAGCTTTTCTTTGGGCAACCCTTTCTTTGTTCTCCCTCGTCTTGTTTAAAAAGAGAATTTCTTTGTAAGATGAAGACAAATGTCCAATGCTCATCTAGATTATAAGGGAAATAATTGTAAAAAGTATAACACAATAGTCTCCTTGTTCATTGCTGTTGAATGATTTAAGTCTCTATCTGGACAACTAAATTTCCCTGAAGTAGAAGCCTTAGCTTCTTAATAAAAAAAATCAAGCCTTAGCTTCTTAATAAAAAAAAGTTTTTAGAACATAAAACATATGCTTTACATTTGTATCAATGCAGTAATTCTCAACCTTTTTCAAGAACTCTTAAAACCTCATTTTTCTTCTGTAGAAACATATGACAGTATTAGAATTTTGCTCAGTATTCCATACCAGTATGCTTGCTAAAGGGCGTGGTAGTTAATAAAAAGTAAATATGTACTTAACTCTTTCTCTCCAACCAACGATTCCAACGTTGATTTGAGCCATTAATTTAAATTTATTTTTTGTTTTATAAACTTAATTTGTGTTCTTTAGAAAGAGCATGCATTCTTCTATAATTATATACCTTATATAACATTTCTTGATTACATACAAAAAAGTTATTGATGTTTAATCTTTACAGAGTAGTGAAACACAAACAAGCAAAATGAATAATTCTACCAGGATGTAGAAAATAATTATGGAGAGAAAGAGTTAAAATGTTTTTTATCACAAGTCAATTTATTATGTGCCTTAACAATGTTAGCTATTTTTTTAATTTTTTTTTTACATGTGAGTTTATTATTAGCTCTGAAAATTTGTATGCTGTGACCAATAATTAGATCTCTTGCTTTCTGAGTCTGAGGTCCTGGGTTAATTCCCAACAGTCTTCATTATTTTTGAAGGGGTTCGTAAGCTTTTATGACAACATGGTAAAATAGTACTAGCAAACTTTGATCATGGAAACTTGAGCTTTACTTATTCAAAATGAAAGGGCACGAAGTAAAACTTTATATTTCTTTGTTTATTTTTGTAAGAATATTGATATACACATGTGTCTAGTGCAGTGTCCAGTTTGAGGATATTTACAGTATTCAATGATTGATGTTGAAAAGTTGTTTTGTTTTTTTTCATAGTGAATCATAAATCAATAAGAACTAAGTTCTGTGTAAAAAAGAAAACAATATTTTGTCCAGATTTGTAAAAATTAGGACATCCATTTTGAAGGCAGTCTGCTTTATGAACCCATCTTTTATCTATCTATCTATCTATCTATCTCTCTCTCTCTCTATATATATATATATAAAAATATATATTTTGGAGAGTTGGCTTTTGATTGAACCTAACAAGTGTAAAAGAGTTTTAATTAAATGGAAGCCAAGAGGTATAAATTGCTTGGCTACTTAACAAGGGAGCTCAAGTTTAATTCCTAATTGTAGACAACATTTTGAGATTTAACTTGCTATTTTTTCTGAGACTAGAATCCTTCCCCCACATGGTCTAAAAGAGAGATGAGACCAGAGCACTCTGAATATGTTTTAGGTTGATGAAAGAATGGCTATAGAAAAGCAATAATACTAATAATGTAACTTTGTCTCTAGGCTGGCAAAGGGACACTATCTCTCAAATTTTCTGGTGAGCTGAATGATAAAATGAGAGGATTTTACCGGAGCAAGTACACGCTGAATAATGAAGAACTCTATGCAGCTGTGACACAATTTGAAGTAAGGCATTCACAAGCATTGTTCTTTTCTTAGTATTTAGTATATCTCAGTATTTTACAACCAAAAATAAGATTTTTTTTCTTAATAAATTTTATAACAAGAGTTTTAATATTTGTTTGAAAATAAGACATCTACTTTGATAGCATGGGAAGCGTGGTCGAGAGGCTAAGTGCGCTTGAACTTAGCTTGTCTTGGCTGCCTAGAAGGGGGCTCGAGGTTCGACACCCGACTCGGGCAGAGTTGCATTTACTGAGCGCCTAAAGGCAGCATGGAAAACCAACTACTAGATACCCCCTCCCCCCCCACCGGTCCACAAATGAGATTGGACCAAAGCGCTCTGAGCATGCTATAAGCATGAAAGTAGCGCTATATAAAAGCTATAATAATAATACACATTGGATTTATCTTGTTGATGTATGAACTAGCTGTAATGCTTTATAAACTTGATTGTTACAGAAATCCCTACAGCTCATATTTTAGACGTGATACATTAAAAATTTTTTTTGTCAAATTTGTGAGATTCTTGGGATCTTCAAACCTTAGCAGTCACTTTTCTTTCAATATGCTACTAGACCATCTTTTTACTATTACATTATTAGACTTCTTTTATTAACATCAGAGGCTTACGAATTTAAACTTTGAAATACAGCCAAGTCTTGTTACATTGACTTCACTCAAATATACATGAATCTATTCAAAATAAATGTAAATTAATTGCACTGCATTTAATATCTATGGATTTGACTTACAAAGCTAAGAAAATTGTTGAAAATCAGGTACATTTTATTTCACAAAATTTTCAGATGCACCAATTGTAGGCCAAATGGCTTGCAGTGATTTAGTTTTATGGATTCAATTATTTTATTGTGTTGCTGTCTTCCTTATGATGTACATTTTTTTTCCCTCATTCCATTATAGGCAACAGATGCTAGAAGAGCTTTCCCGTGTTGGGATGAACCAGCCATTAAAGCTACTTTTGACATAACTTTAATAGTACCTGAAGGCAAAGTGGCTCTGTCGAATATGGTAAGTTTGTTTGTACCTTATATACATTAGTGCATTATTTGATGATTACAAAAAAACAACAACTCACTGGCACATTTTTTGATGTTACACTTTTCTACTCCTGTCTTTAACCCTTTAGACGTGTGTGGTAGTTTAGCCTCTAAACACTAGCATTGTAAATCCATGTTTTAGCATAATCATTGTAAAAAAGCTCAGCACTTTAAGGGTTAAATTAATAGAAATATTTCAAAGACATGTTTTCTTTATTATATACATTTATTTGTCTGCATGAGATGCGGGAAAATATGCAGGTCACAACTGGGTTTATGTAGCCACAACATAAACGAATATTCACATTTGACTAGAGTAACACCTTTAGTAAAATCACTAAATTTAGACAGCCTTCAGGATGGAAGACTGAAAAGTAAAGTAGCAATAATACATAAAACACTGAACCATAATCTTCAAATACAAAAACAAAATTTAATAAAATACTCAGAAACACAAAGATAAAGGCACATATGCTAGGACAAATTTGTACAAATGCTCTTTCTTCCCTACTGCTATTAGAGCAAGGAAAACCAATGACTTGGCAGAATTTAAGTCATTGGATATCAGGCATGACATGTAGGCAGTAATCATCTCATTTTTTGAAGTAACGTCTGTATTAAGAAACATTGCCCTCATCCTTAATTAATGGAATGGAAGACATTGTCATTATTACATTTATTTTGTAAATAATGAAAATTGTGAAATTAAAGTTTGTGTGTTTTGGGTTTAAATAGACTCATTATCTAATTAAAATATTTCCTTTTGTTTTTTTAAGCCTGTGATTTCAAGCCAAGAGCTAGGTGATCAGCTGGTTGAATACAAGTACTCCACTACTCCCATCATGTCCACTTACCTAGTGGCCTTCGTAGTCGGGGACTATGATTACCTGGAGGCAGTGGATGAAGATGATGTGTTGGTCAGGGTCTACACTCCAAAAGGAAAACAGGAACAAGGCAGATTTGCGTTAGATGTGAGCCTGTTACTCCCCTTTGAAATTTAAACACATTTTACATTGTACATTATGGGCTCAGTTTAATTTATTTGATGCTTAGCTAACCAAATGTTTTCATCATTACAGGTAGCTGTTAAGACTTTGCCATTTTACAAAAAGTATTTTGGCATTGCTTATCCTTTACCCAAAGTTGATCTGATAGCCATAGCTGACTTCTCAGCAGGTGAGATAGCTTCAGTGTCTATTTTTAATGTATTAGCATTTCAACTATTAACCCTTTAAACGTGTGTGGTAGATTAGCCTCTAAACATCAGAATTGTAGTTCCATTTTTTATGCACTCATTGTAAAACAGCTCAGCACTTTAAGGGTTAACTGATAAATTATTTTGATGTTAAAGGCCTAAAAAAGGTAAGTAACTTAAGATTCGTGGAAAGAAAAGAAACTGTTCCCCTTAGCTGTTCCCAGTAAGTACCGGTACTAAGCATCTATGTAAAGAAGTGTCATTTGTGTACATTATTCTGTATTGTAGTTTCAATGTGCCAAGACCTTTTACTTTTTGGCCCTTTTTTTTTTTGACTTTATAATATCTTGTGACGTCCATCTTAAAGCTGTATCAAGGCATTAGAAGGAACATGGCCTAGTCATAGAGAGCAATGGATCGGCCATTTTATGATTCCATTTTCTGGAAACGCTGTTAATAATTATTTAATCATTTTAGCCTTTCTGTACATTTTCCATACAATTTTTCTGTTTGAAAAAAGAAAAAAGTTCCACTTTCAAGTAACAAAGACGCATTAATTTTTTAGTGCTCAAACTTCTTGTCTTAATAAGTACAAAAATCTAAGAACTTCTAAATATCATTTCTAGGTGCCATGGAGAACTGGGGTTTAATTACATACAGAGAAACAGCTCTGTTGGTAGATCCTGAGAACTCCTCGGCTAGAATCAAGCAATGGGTGGCTTTGGTGGTGGGACATGAGTTGGCCCATCAGTGGTTTGGCAACTTGGTTACCATGGTGAGGCCTTTTTGTTATTCTTATATTCTTGATATCACTAGATTCTTAACAAAATGTATATGTCAGCTCTCATTTCAATATTAGCCTGCAACAAAGAAGAGTAACTCAACCAATGAGCATCAGAAAGTACAGGCTGAGCTTTTTATCAAGAAATGTCCATGCCAAACTAACTGGACAGTAATTTTCAGCAAAGAGCACTCTTTCAACTAAAAACAGGACACGCATCTTAAAATTTTCTAAATAAAATATCGACACAGCCACCCTCTGGACACTGCGCCCACCCTTATGAAACTTTCAAGCTTTAAATGCCTCAATATAATTCAGAGAGCCTATTAATTTCTACAACCACCCAGCATAACCAACACTGTGTGGCAGTGCAGAACAGCTGGGAAAAAAATGCTCAGCATCATAAGCTAGCTAGAAAATGTCTATGTCTATGTTTTTCTGAAAGCCAAAATTAGTAAACACTGAATATAAACCAGGCTTTTGAAGCACATTAGAAATACACTGGAATTTACACCACACTGTTATTATTACAATGTCATCATTTATTTACTAAGGGTAGGTCAGAATGACAAAACTACTTTGGAATGTTTCATCAGCTCACTTGCCTAGAGATCTATACAATTTTCTTAACTACAGTGGACATGCTAGAACAAAGCAGCTCGCAAATCAAAGATGATGGAATAATCTACGTCAAAATTTCTAATGTGTAGAAAAGTATTTTGAATTAAAATTGACATATTAAAAAAATGTTAGGACACTAGAAGATAAATAGGATGTCTCTACATTAATGGCCTTGAGTGGCTTTAATAAAATTTTTAAATATCAAGCTTTTTAGTATTTTTTTGGGGGTATATTTATCAATTTGTTTTATTTCTTAATGTTATTACTATGATAATAGCTAATAAAATTCTAGCTTATTTTGATACCTCATTCTTGTTTTAAGGGCGTAAGATTATTTCTAAATAATAAATAATTATGAGTTGACATATCTGAATTCAGAAAGTTCTTCACCTCATATGAGATAAAAATAATAAAAGTTTCTACATCTATGTTCACCGCATGTGTTTTTATTTCACCTAAAAGCAGCATTTCTTGTTGTTCTCAAAGGAATGGTGGACCCACCTCTGGCTGAATGAAGGCTTTGCATCCTGGATTGAATATTTGTGTGTAGATTACTGCTTCCCTGAGTATGATGTATGGACTCAATTTGTCAACAATGACCTGGGACAGGCTTTGGAGATGGATGCTCTGGATAACAGCCATCCCATAGAGGTGAAACTCATTTGTCTTCCTTCAGTTAGTTTGTTGTGTCTAATGATCTACCTATCTGCTCCTAATGCTAGTTTCATCTTTATAACCTAAGGAAAGTAAATGTAGTAGATAGGTGTAAAGTTTCTAATATTCTTGGGGTCAGAAAAGTTAGAAGCTGATTGGCCAATTGTGGGAGGAATATTTCAGGCTTAATTGTTAGATTATGGAGGCGCGGTGGCTGAGTGGTAAAGCGCTTGACTTCCAAACCGGGTCCGGGGTTTGAATCCTGGTGAAGACTGGGATTTTTAATTTCTGGATCTTCAGGCGCCTCTGAGTCCACCCAGCGCTAATGGGTACCTGACATTAGTTGGGGAAAAGTAAAGGCGGCTGGTTGTTGTGCTGGCCACATGACACCCTCGTTAACCGTAGGCCACAGAATCAGATGACCTTTACATCATCTGCCCTATAGACCACAAGGTCTGAAAGGGGAACTTTACTTTACTTTTTTTAATTGTTAGATGTGAAAGTTGACCTGTAACCTTTCATAATGAAGTACTATTCTCATTTTGTAAATAACTTGCTTATGTATGCATACTTTGCCGTTACGCTATCGTTCTTTAGCTCACGGGTTATGAGAAGATGTAGCAGATTTGCAAGGTGAATGTAGTGTTGATTTTACAAAGTCTTCTTTTCTTTCTTCTTTCTGTGTTTCTACTTTGAAACATCAAAACTGAGAATACAAAGGTTCTGAAATCTTGCGTTACAATGCTTGAAATGGTAATAGATCATGGGATACACTTTGGTGAGGTCTACGCTTAGTGTTCTGCAAAATGTACTTGTTGATATCCAGTATATGTTTGTTTTCTTTAGGTTGAAGTTGGGCATCCATCAGAAGTGGATGAAATCTTTGATGCCATCTCCTACAGCAAAGGCTCATCTGTGATTAGAATGTTGCATGAATATTTGGGTGACCAGGTGAGATAGAATCCAACTCAATTTTTTGCTGCCCTGTAATTTTCTATTGTTCTTTTATAACATTATTGTTATATTCTTTAGTATTTTGTTTGGTGTTGTTACACACAAATGTTGATTCTTATTTTACTGTTTGATTCTTTGCTTAAAGATGTCACTTAAAGAGATATGTATGCCATATTATCGCTGGGGTGTACCTAGATGTTATGCAACTCATTTCAGCCTTAGAACAATAAAGAGTGAAATTTGATCATTTTTAGAATATCTGTGATTCCAAAACCAGTTAAAACTTTAATTGAAACTTAACATAACTTAATTATTATTAATTTAGAAAGCCTTCAGGACAGAAGACTCAAAAGTAAAGTAGCAATTATACATAAAACACTGAACCATAATCTTCAAATACAAAAACAAAATTTAATAAAATACTCTGAAAGACACAAAAATAAAGGCACACTCCTCGTCCCATATGCTAGGACAAATTTGTACAAATACTCCTTCTTCCCTAGTGCTATTAGAGCATGGAATGGGTTGCCTGAGCTAGCCAGAAAAACCAGTGACTTGGCAGAATTTAAGTCATTGGTTAATATGCATGACGCGTAGGACGTAATCATCTTCTTTTTTGAAGTAACGTCTGTATTATATAAGATAAGAAGATAATTGTTATTAACTTAACGTAATTATTATAAATTGTTGGAGCTTCTAACATTAGTAAAAATAAACTTTAAAAAAAAAAATTATATTAAACAAAAAAATCCTTCTTTTTTTTTTCATGCAGATTTATACTTTAAGTGCAGTAAAGTCTGTAATATTTTTTCAGAATAACACATGGAAAAAAATGTTTTTTTATTTTGTAGGATTTCCGTAAAGGCATGAATGTCTACTTGACCAGACATCAGTACAAGAACACTTTCACTGAAGATCTGTGGGACGCGTTGGGAGAGGCCAGCGGGAAACCTGTTGGGAAAATCATGTCAACTTGGACCAAGCAAATGGGCTTTCCTGTTTTGAAGGTAATTAGTCAACATGCTTTTTTAAAAAAAATTTTTTTAGTCTGCTTTCTTTTTTGTTTTGTTTTACATGTTTCAGATGTTCTTTCCTTTTGAAGATCCTAGCCCAAACCTCTTGTGAAATGGCAGTGGTTGGGGTTCTAAACCTGGGATCATCAAGAAGATAGTTCAGAGCGCATGACTCAACCAGGGGAACCAGTGGTACAGTCATTCCTAGACTATTAATTAATACTACAGCTCAACTTCATACTAGCTCCCATAAGACAATACATAATTAGTTCAAATAAATGACATTTCTTAGTACTTTTGACACTTGATAGTCTGACCCTTTTATCTGATAGTAATCTGACGCAGCACCAACTTGGCGGCAATGTATGCTTCACATACATATACTTGTTTTGATGCACAAGTCTCTCCTCTTCTTTCTTCTTGCTGTGTTACGTGGCTATATGTTTTGGATTGTCTTTCTTTGATTACTGTTAGACAGTTTACCTGGCCATATATTTTTATGTTCAGTTTTTGTAAATATCTTGTAGGATGGTGTGGAAAGTGGGCACAAGTAAGTCTAAAACATGATCCTCTTCTTGAAAAATGCGAAATTTTTATGAGTTATAACCATGGTGAAACTCCCACTTCAATTTCTTTGATTTATGACATTGGGGACTTACTGTTTATGACATTGGGGAGTTACTGTTTATGACATTGGGGAGTTACTGTTTATGTAATTGGGGCTTACTGTTTATGCATTGGGGAGTTACTGTTTATGAAATTGGGGAGTTACTGTTTATGGCATTGGGGAGTTACTGTTTATGACATTATGAACAATAAGGAGAAAATAGAACATTTTGTGAACTCCATTGAGGATCCACCCAGCTCTAATGGGTACCTGACATTAGTTGGGAAAAGTAAAGTCGGTTGGTCGTGATGCTGGCCCCATGACACCCCTGTTAACTGTTGGCTATAGAAACAGATGACCTTTACATCATCTGCCCTATAGATCACAAGATTTGAAAGGGGAACTTTTTGCATTTTTAGATCAATAATTTTTTTTCTATTGTTAAAGTTATACTATTGAAGAGAATTTCTTATTATTGTTCATCATGAATACAATTTTCTTGACCTATACAGCTAAATTCTTTGGTAATCTGACATTATACCCAACACCACCATTGTCCAAAAGCTGTCTGACTATTAATGGTCTACTGTATTCAGTAATTTATGTAATCTTTAAAATTCTGCACCAACAATTTTTTTTTCTAATTGAAAAATTTTCTAGGAAAAAAAAATTATATTTTCTTTAATAGGACATATTTCTTTTTCTAAATCAACACAGCTATAAAGAAACTATGCAAAACCATAAAAATCTCAAAATCTCTTTCAATTCTAAATATTTAGGTCAGTCAAGTGCAAGATGGTCCAGACAGAAGACTGACCATCTCACAGTCTAAATTTACAGCTGATGGGTCGCCTGCAAATGATAGCTACCAGTGGCTGGTCCCTCTACTGACGTCAACTCAGTCAGAACCGTGTAAGCCGCAGGTACTGGGTTTGCTGGAGGATAAAACCCAGGAGTTTGTCATTCCCAATGTACCAGAAGGAGACTGGGTGAAGGTTGGTCCTAATTTGTATTATTCTATCATAATATTATCTTCTTATATTTACACATTGACTACAATTTGTATAGAAAACCAACATGTTTTCGGTATACCACTTGTTTCATCTTCATTCTTCCTATCAGAAAGAATAAAAAGATTTTCTTTTGTATAGGTATTTTAGGCTATGAGGGCAAATGAAACGATAGAAAAGAAAAAAGGCTAGCTTAAAAATGCCTACACATGCCTTGACATTATTTTTTTCAAAGTGAAGATAATTTCACAACCATTTTGAAGTGATTAGGACTTAGGTTATTAAATTATAGCTTTTATATAGCGCTACTTTCATGCTTATAGCATGCTCAGATCGCTATGGTCCAATCTCATTTGTGGACCAGTGGGTGGGAGGGAGTATCTGGTAGAAGGTTTTCTGTGCTGCCTTTAGGTGCTGAGTAAACACAACTCTGCCCATGCTGGGTGTCAAACCTTGAGCCCCTTTCATAGGTAGCCAAGCCTAAGTTTTAGTGTACTTAGCCTCTCTGCCTTGCTTCCCACTATTATGCTTACTTTTGACCACAAAAGAGGCGCTTACTGTATGCAACTATTTTTAAGAATATACTTGGTCTCTTGTGTGTTGACTTACTATTTCTATAGAGTATGGTATAGAGTATGGATGGCTGCCTGGTCGTGCGGTTTGCGCGCTGGACTGTCGTTCGGATTTATCGACGGTCGAGGGTTCAAACCCTGCCCGCTTCCATCCCCTGTCGTCCTGCGGGAGGTTTGGACTAGGAAGTAAACTATCTTCAACTCTGAAGGAACATCCGTAACATGTAAAACAAACAAACATGGTTATGAAGCTAAAATTCATTATATCTACAGTATAGCTTTAATGTCTATACAGCTTCAATGTCTATTCAAATTGTTCCTTGTTGTTAAGAGTTTTATTTAATAATCAAATAAGAGCCTGCCTTTGTAATCATGGGATGAAAACTTGTTTCTGTGGCCAGTAGTATGTTTATATTATTCATTAGTTACACTTCATAACTTGTATTATTGTTTTTGTTAGCTGAACGCTGGTACTATTGGTGTGTACAGAGTCATGTACCCTTCTGATATGTTGGAAGCACTAATACCAGCAGTGAAAGATTTGTCTTTGCCCCCTAAAGACAGGCTAGGTCTCCAGTCTGATCTGTTTGCACTGGTGAGTTGGGTTTCTTGTTATATACATCAAAGTATTTTATTATGAGAGTCTGGCATGGCCACTTTACAGGCCAGTATAGAGTAAGATTTGATGGAAACTTTGGCTTGGATACCCTGCCCAGATAAAAGTACCTGTTCATGTGTTGTAACCCTTCTTTAATGCAGCTCAGACTTAATGTTGGATTGGCAGAAAATGAGGTGATAACTTTTCATCACCCAATCGAGGGGAAATGTTTTAGAGTATAATCTTACCTTTTCTCTCCTTGTTTAGAGTAAAAATCTCTAACTGAATTTTTTTTTTAAAACAGATTACATATTACAAAACAAAATAGTGAAAACAGTACCAAAAAAAAAGGTTTAAATTTGTCTTTGTCTTGGTAGAAGAAAAAACCAAACATGATGTAGTAATTTGTATTTAATGTGTGTTCAGTCTAGAGCAGGATTGAGTTCAGCTGTAGATGTCCTGAAAGTGATTGAAGCCTTTGAGAATGAGAAAGACTACACAGTATGGTCCAACTTGTCCTCTAACATCGCTTCCATCAGCACCATCCTTCAGGTTTGTAATCCCAATAAAACTATTGTTAGTGTAGTGTTTCCCAAGCCGTGTTCTGCAGAACCCTAGTGCTCTGCGATGCTTGAATAGGTGCTTCACGAACTACTAGAATAGTTAACTAGTAGGCCACCACGTGAATTATTCTCTCTTTAAAATTTGTGAAGTGTTACATTAACTACTCAGAATGAGCGAAGTGTTCCATTAAGGAAAAAGTTTGGGAAGCACTGCTTTAGTGAAATGATTTCTTAATCCAGTATAGAAATGAGGCATTAAGGTTTCTTGTTCACCTTATCTTTCTGTATGTTCTATTTTTTTTTGTTTTACTTTTTGGCCATTGGCTGTGTTGGCCTTAGGCTCAGATTTTATATTGACTTTAATTCGGTCTGCATCTGTAATAAATAGGATGGCTGTCTGGTTGTGCGGTTTTGCGCGCTGGACTGTCGTTCAGATTTATCGATGGTCCCGGGTTCAAACCCTGCCCGCTCCCATCCCCCGTCGTCCTGCGGGAGGTTTGGACTAGGAAGTAATTATCTTCAACTCTGAAGGAACATCCGAAACATGTAAAACATTTTACAAAAAGGGGAAAGTCAATTTACATTTGTATAGCTCTAGACTCTCTGACATATAAATGAGCGTCTTTTATTAACTATTTGAACTCAAGAAAAGGTTGTTTCACTTCAATGCAACAAGATATCATGGATAAAGCTTTGAACCTTTTTCTTTTTAAATACAAATCTTTAGCATTAAATTAATGCTTGTTTTTTTTTCAAAATGCTTCAATTTTTACATATCTTTTTTTTTTATTGAACCTTCCCTAAATCACTCTACTGTTTTGTAGTACTAAAACAGTATTCTGTTTTCTATTTACACATTTGCAAAGCCCTGGACTGTGCCCCCTCCCTCCCTCCAATATTGACACTTGTCATCATGGCTTCACATGATATAAGC
The DNA here is from genome assembly GCA_036873155.1 of Biomphalaria sudanica. NCBI lineage: Eukaryota > Metazoa > Mollusca > Gastropoda > Planorbidae > Biomphalaria > Biomphalaria sudanica. The sequence continues at coordinate 715,923 of JAZGLO010006666.1, forward strand.
CTACACTTTGGCAATCTGTAACAATACAGTGGGTACCGAGTCAAAAAGGTGTGACTGGCAACACCTTACTTCTTGACCCATCACCTAATAAGCAGCCTGTGATTTTCCATCTTTTCTGGCAACAATCCAAATGCTGGAAATGAAAAAAATGGTTTTAGTGCTGGTACAAATCCTTTAAAAAATCTGCATAGTCTGGAAGCACTTGTTTATGGTTTTCCAGGTCTGAACAAGCTATGATAGCTCAGTATAGGATGGGTTGTTGATTCATATTTCGCATCCTTTGGGCCAGACTTTGACTCTCTGCAGTGAGGAACAGGAAACCGTGCGTCAAATTATTTTCAACTATCCCAGACTTGCTGAATTTTGCCTTGACATGTCTGGGAAGCCTCAAGTTGTTGAACTGTATGGTAAAATATGTGCATTTGCTAGAGAAGATTGAGCCTCTCAGGTCCTCTCTCAAACGTCGATGATGATGATCATTGTGCCTAAAAGCTGCAAAGATAAAACTTTTTTCAAGCAAACTTGTAGCTTTAACGTTCTTTTCATTTCTTCTAGTATGCTGATGACATCTACCCACTGTTTAAGAATTTTGTTAGAAAACTTTTCACCAACATAGCATTAACTGTAGGCTGGGATGCTCAACCAGGCGAAGGTAAACACATTTTTTGTTTGTTTCAATCATTTTGCTAACAATAAAATGAAATAGACATTACTTTCTTGTTTAGTATCTATCCAGTACAATGTTTATAGAGTTTGCTCCCAAACAGTTCAGAAAAATGTCTTCTCTATTCTGCTTTTGCTATAAAAGTTTGCATTTTCTATAGTCTTATAGTTTCTTTGACAAATGTTATTTTCCTCGTTGTAGGAAATGACGTTTAATATAAGAAAGCTTTTTTTTGTTACCAATTGTTACCATGACATCACATCATAAGCTTAGCATTATAAGAAAAATATTTCAGGACTTATTATTAGACTATGCAGATTGATTTGAGAATTTCTAGTCTAGGGTTTAAATAAATGCATGAAACATTATTTCCAACTCACTTGTGTTTCTTTAATAAAAAAAAAAAGTTTTATGTAGTGCTGAATAGATTTCTAGATATTTCTGGAGATAATAAAAATAATACTTTGTAACTGTTTAGGTCACTGCCACTGACAACTTCTTTTACTTTTCCCCAAAGCGGGGAGGTACTCATTTTGAGCTGGTCGATTATTATTATAGCTTTTATAGAGCGCTACTTTCATGCTTATAGCATGTTCAGAGCGCTATGCTCCAATCTCAGTTGTGGACCAGTGGGGGGGGGGGGGGGGAGGGGAGGGGGTATCTAGGAGTTGGTTTTTCCGTGCTGCCTTTAGGCGCTCAGTAAACACAACTCTGCCCAAGTCGGGTGTCAAACCTCGAGCCCCCTTCTAGGTAGCCAAGACAAGCCAAGTTCAAGCGCACTTAGCGTCTCGACCACGCTTCTTTAAAGGACTTAAGCCCAAACCGTTAAATTAGAAATACATGTCCTGATGCTTCCTTCAGGTTTCAATGGGGCAGTCAACAGATTACCTACTCTAACCCTTTTTCCTCATTAAGAATGCTTGTTTAGATCTCATTAGTCAAGCTTAATGTGACATTAATGAGAGTCGATGCATTGGACTATTTATTGTCTCTGGCCTGACTGGAACTCAGGGTTTGACTTCATTAGTTTAAACACAATGTATACATCCACAAAGAGTACTAGTTTCTACAATTACAATGATTCCAAATAGTCAAATAGATGTAGAGAATTGAATGTGGAGCTACTTTAAGATGACACACTAAACAGAGCTACACTTACAGGAATCAACCTGCAAGCTAATCTTGACCTTGCCCCTGATGTTTACAAATATTCTGGCCTATCAAAATTTCGACACATTCATTTTTAGTTCTACTGAAGATCTCTATATGTATTCAACTAATGTTTTGGTCAGTATAGTGTTAGAATCTATGAAATCATATGTGTGTCTGACATTAAGGTTGTTTCCAAGTAATGAGATGTTAGGACTGTCCTAATCCTAAAAATAATCTTTAGTGTTAAATAACCAGCTAATTAAGTAATGCACTCATACTTTTCAGGGATCCATTTGCAGTAAGTAAAGAACCCCTTTCAAACCTTGCGTCAGGTGATGTTAAGGTCATCTGTTTCTTTGGCCAATGGTTAACGAACATGGTGTCATGTGGCCAGCACAACTAACTGCTTTTTTTACTTTTCCCAACTTAAGTCAGGTACCCATCAGTGTTGGGTGGACTCAAGGGCGCCTCAAAAATCCGGAAATTCAAAATCCCAGTCTTCACTGAGATTCGAACCCAGGACCCTAGGTTCGGAAGGCATCATTTAAAGCTGTTTACTTGCCTCCATTGAATGACTAATCTAAGGGTTCTCTCTTCATTCCAGATACACTTGTTCCTTTGCTGAGAGAAGTTGTCTTGTCCAGGATGGGGCGTTGTGGGGATGAAGCAACTGTGGCAGAGGCTAGGAGAAGGTTTGAGGCTCACGTTAATGGCACTGCCAAGCTACCTGCTGATCTTAGATCATGTGTAAGTCTCGCATTGTGTTTTTCAAATTTGGCAATTTATTATAGATTGCCACATTGATTATAGATTGTCGTAAACGTATGAATAAATCATGGAGCTAGGATTCAGCAATACAATTCTATGCATTCCTGTTGTGTTGCACCTTAAAAACTTAGTTTAAAGAAGCTTGTGTAAAGGGAATGTTCTCTTTGAATTCCAGGTTTACACTACAGTGCTACACAATGGTGATGCTGAAACATTTCAACAAGTTATGAAGGTTGGAATCTTCTTCAATTTGTTTTTAAACTAGGATAATTTATAACACAGTAGAAGTAAACCAAATAAATAAATAATAACTTGGTCTCATTATCTTAAATTAGCTTTCATTAGAATACAACTACAATATATTTTTGAACATGTCATTTGTTCATATTGTTGTTATGACTAGATGTTTCCTCCTCAGCATTGCTACCATAACAATAACCATAACAAAAACAATATCGAGGCCAACACATACAATTTAAAGAAAATTTAAAAAGACACATTCACACAGCCAGCCCTTGACAATAAATGACTTTTAACACCCTGACTGAAAGTGGAATATAGTGTTGTTTTTTCTCTCTCTTTAACCCTAATGTAGAGGAGCCTTAATTGTTTTGTTTTGACTTTCCCATTCATAAGTCACTTCATAGTTACATCTGAAAGCAGCTTAGTATTTACAACACTGTTGTAACTGATGTAACCAATATGTTTATACAAAAAGGATTTTTTTTAAAAATTATAAAGTCACTTATCAGTAATCAACTAAAAGCTAACACTTACAAACAAACAATTTATTATAACTATTCAAGCTTCATTTTTTTTTTCAAGAAATAAATTATGTATAGATTTTGTTGATAACGTTTTGGTAATTTTTCTTTATTTGTCTTTGCTAGCTGTATGATGAAGCAGATATGCAGGAAGAGAAAGTCAGACTCAGCCGTGCCATGGGCTCTGTTCAGGACAAGGAACTCATTGAAACAGTTCTAGAGTTCTCTTTGTCAGTAAGTTCCATTATATTCCTGTGGCAAAAAAAAAACAAATGCTTCACATTTTGTATTTCATTGTAACTTAACATTTTTCTACAAGTTAAATTTGAATTATACAAAAGTTCCCCTCACAGGCCTTGAAATCTATGGTGTTGATGATGTTAAGGTCATCTGTTTCTGTAGCCTATGGTTAACAAGGGTGTCATGCGACCAGCAGAATGACTAACCTCCTTTTCTTTTTTCCCCAACGAATGTTGGATAAGCTTGACAGTAGCGCTATATTAAAGCTATAATTTATGTTTCAGGAAAAAGTAAGGTCCCAGGATGCAGTGTTTGTCATTGGTAGCACAACAGGTTCTGTAGTAGGCAGAGAGCTAGCTTGGGAGTTTATGAAAAACAAGTTCTCTATACTGAATGAACGCTATGAAGGTGGATTTCTTTTATCTAGGCTAGTGCAGGTAAGAAATGTATATTTTAGTCCCAATTAACTTCCCCTGTTTTAATACTTTACAGATGTAAATTCTGAAATTACATATGCCCTCAATCATAATAAACTTTTTCCACTTATTTTCATTTGCAAATTGTATACTTTGTTTTAATTTATCATTTGTTCAATCTTAAATATAGTTGAAATTAATTAATAACCAAAACAATCTTTCTGCAGTCAACTACTGAATCATTTGCAACAGAAGAGAAAGCCCAGGAAATAGAGGTAAACAGAATTCAATTATGGATAGCTCTCTAACCCAATACAATGTTTACGTTGCTCAATTAGTGGTCTAGGAAAATACCAGTAGTTTTTAACTTCGATGTTAGAAGAGCTGTTTGTGTTTGAATCAGAATGAGAAGATTAACTTAGCTTATCTAAGTATAAAAAAAATATTAGTACACATGCGTAGGATGTAATTATCCACTCTTTTGAGGAAATGTCTGTAATTTATAAGAAGATGGAATCTTCTTTTTTTTTTGTACAAAATTTTTTAACTAAAGTTCTTATATTGCAGTTGAAAAAAAAACTTTTTCTATTCTAAAATATTGAAAGTATTTTGTTTTTTAATTATTAGACATGTATAATATAAAGCAGAAAGTAAGCTGTCTGCATGTATGTATGTCTGGCATAGAAACTATTTGACCAATCTTGATAAAACTTGGCATAAATGTTCCTTATATCATGACGGAAACCGCTGTGTATGTTTAATGTTCTTACCACAACTGCAAGGCCCTAAAAACAGACAAAAAGTACCTAATTGTTTCTTCTATTAAAGCACTAAATTTTTAACAAATCAGTATATCCATTTAATAGCTAAATTTATGCACAGTATTTTATCTTTTCTATGAATGTATTGGCTTAACAAGTAAACCCATTTTGCAATCTACGCAAATTTGAAAGGAACATTAGCCAAGTTTGAACACATAGATCTAAATCCAAGCCACTAGATTAATAATACACAAACTAAGGCCCGCAGGCCAAAGGTAATATCTGACTAGTATTGATATATTTTGTAATAATTTTTTTTTGCTATTTTAATTTTTTTTGTGTGTGAAACTTTTTAAAAATGGAATTAGTAACTATTGGGTTAAGCTGTTGCTAAGATTGATTCCACCATGTTGTTTTTTAACTGTTCTTCCAGTCAAACCTTAAGAATGGTCATTTGCTGATTGATGATTGATTTTTCCCAGGCTTTCTTCAAGGAGCATCCCATGCCAGCAGCCGAGAGAACTGTTCAACAAAGTATTGAAAACATCAAGCTCAATGCAAAGTGGTTGCAGCGGGAGTTGAAAACTGTTCAAGAATTCCTGACATCCTCCACCTAGATCTTGTGTTCATTGTTTTACTCATGAATAGTAGTGCAAATATTTCTCATGTTACTTGATGGAACTATCATCTGCTCAAAAGTCTATCTACTTGATGTCTTGTCATTGACAACAAAAATAGTTTTAAAACTTTTTTTTTTTTATCTTTGGTTTTCTTGATTATATAAAATTAAGTTTTCTTGATTTTTTTTTCAAATTAGTACAGTATTTCTTAAAATTTTAAAATTATAATTTGTTGAAGCCCAAAATGACCTGGAGACTTGCTGTAAGGACAGCACACAGTAAAAGTCATTTTTTGCGTCTTTTGCATGAATCTCAAACAAAATAGATGTAGAAGTGAAAAGATAGAACGACTTCAAATCTTTAACTGCTGAAACTTACAGTAATTATAAACAAGCATCTATTGGTCAATCAATAGTACTTTAAAAACATGGAATCATTTCATACTAGAAATTAAATTAAATAAGAATGTTAACTTTTTAGTGCCCAAGTTTGTTGATGCTCTATATAGAGACTAAAAGCAACAATAAAGAAAAAATCTGACCCTTAAATGGCACTTTATGTTCAGGAATTAAAATCGGTTTAGAACCTTTGGGGATATGTAAAACAGGATAAACAAAATCATTCAAATTTATAATAATGATAAATCTAACATGTGGCGTTAAAGAAAGGCTTTTCTATCAGATATTCTTGCAGTGGAAATTTGTCATGTATTACATACAATGTGTATGCTTCAGGGAAGCCCTTTTAATATTTGTTTCTTAGAGCACTACCTTGAGATCCTAACAAAGTACTTTGAGTATTTTATATATTTTTCATGTTTTTATTGCACAAACATTGGGGGCTTCCAATACATTCATCCACTTTAAGCTCATGTCATCAGCACGGAAACAGGAGGCATCCAATACATTCATCCACTTTAAGCTCATGTCATCAGCACGGAAACAGGAGGCATCCAATACATTCATCCACTTTAAGCTCATGTCATCAGCACGAAACAGGAGGCATCCAATACATTCATCCACTTTAAGCTCATGTCATCAGCACGGAAACAAGGAAGCACCCAATGCATGCATTTTTATTGATCACATCAGCAAGGGAGATGTTCTGTTCAATTAACTGAAATGTTTATTAATGATCTAAAAACATTGATAGGAAGCTTACCTAGTTACCTGCACCTTGGGATCACTCTACTATAGCATGTAGAAAAGAAGACATATTTAAAAAAAAGATCTGATGCTGTCAGTCTCGACCCTGCCCATCTCTAGGCACACCACCAGCATCAATTCTCTCTTTTTGTCACAATAGAAACCTAAATGTATTCCCAGTACGCACTGATCCCTGTTGCTTCACTCAACAGAGAGGGCCCGGCCAGCTGTCTGGTCAGCTTCTTGACTCTGTTTGCAATTGGGTGATGCTTCACATCATGGTCTGAATTTTGGTTTTTAGAATCTTATAATGATTTTTGTTTTGCTTTATTTCATAAATTTAGTTATAAATCTGCATTAGTGAAATGATTCGCTTGCATGAAGGTAGTTTCTAATCAATAAATGAATGTATGTAACTCAGTTCATAACTGATTAAGAGTTAACATCTTTTTGTTAAATAGAAATTGTTGTTGCAATTATTCAAGTGGACCAATAACCGTCTCACCTAAGAGCTTTAGTTTTATCGAAAAGTGTAAAAAAGCTAGAGTGAAGGTACTGAGTGTAACACTTGGCCATGACTTAGTCTTGGCATGATTCGTTTTTCCTCAAGATCTTTTTTCTTAGCTGTTGTAGACTTAGTTACCAGAGTTGTGAGACTTAAGATGTATAGTGCCAAAACTGTTCACTAAAATTTGCAACACTTATCATGGCAAGCTCTTATGAGTTCAACTGGGATGACTTATCTACCTTGGCTAAGTTTACACTCTAGTTTTTTTACTAACATATTTGGTTGCTTATGTTGTTTTTTTTAGTCATAATGGTTGCTGTTTGTCAGGTGATGCCAATAAAAATTTTGAAATGCAATATGTTTTGCATCATTATAATATTTAAATAAAAAAATGACTATGTTTTTACTGACAGACTTGTGTGTTTCATTTTAAAGAAGTTTATACTTTGGTATTTTCTCATCTCTTGACCTGCTGCTACCTGTTACCCATAGAACATCTTATTCATATCAGTTTCAACCAGAGCAGGATACAACTCTTCTTCAAAATCTTTTGTTGAGTTCCATTTTTAAGAAGTATTACTGTATTTTGAATATTCTATACTATGGTCAAGGACAATAATACTACTTGAATGAAGTGCTACATGATCAGAGATGATGTCTAGGAGGTGAGAAACACTGGAAAGGTCAGAGGGTAGAAGTTTATAAAGTCTTTTTTAAATTGTACATTTCATTTTTATAAAATCTAAACACTATTTCACAAACTACAATTTGTACATTTGCATCAACACGAACTTCTTTTAAATCTTGTTTTAAAAATGTTTATATGTAAGTGCATACACATGCAAACTTTATTATTATTATTATTTTTTTAATAGTAGGCCTACACCCTTTTGGTAGATTATAACTAGCATCACGTCTTTGAAATTATTTTGACTTAGATCAGAACAATGAAAATATCACTTAGGTTTAACAGAAGATTGTTACTTTTTTCTTATAAAGTGATCAACTTAAAACTTTAATCTTCTCCCATTTGCTACATTAGGCAGCATGTGTCTCCTTAAAAATTGGTCTCCAGCAATGTTTGCATCCTCTTCCCAGCTGGTGTCCATAGCCTAAGATCCTCCATGAAGGTGTCGTAACATGTTATACCATGATGTCCTCATTTCAGCCTCCATGCTTTTGCTATCCTTGGGGCATTCAATTTATTGACCATACTAGGTCAAAGCCTAAGTGGTCAAGTGCCTTTTTGGTAAAGGATTTCTCTGTAACCCGATCTCTCTGACTTAAAACTGTTCTTGGCCATTGCTGCTTAGCCACATTTAGCCTCTTGATTTTTGCATAAATATGCAAACATCTAACAGTAACATTTTACTTATCTGGTACTAGCATTACACACTATGCCCGTTGATTTGTTCCTAGGCTATATATATATATATATATATATATATATATCTTTTTGCTAGAACCTCCCTCCAATTTTGTTTTGCACATTGTCATTGACTTCTTATGGAATGACCCACTTTACAACCACCCACATATTATTGGCCTGTGAATCCTAGTATCCCTTATCTCCCCCCCCCCCCCCCCCCCCCATCAACTAAATTGTAGTTTTACATACTATCTCTGGCTTTTCTTTGGCATCTCAGTTTCATCATCATCACTCCTTTGAGTTCCTCATGGAACATAGGGCCTCGACAAAAACACGCCACTCTCCACGGTCTCTTGCTAGCTTTTTTGATGGTTTCCCAGCTCTTCCCGGTCTTCTCTGCTTCTTCAAGTACACTGCGTCGCCATGTTCTTTTTGGTCTTCCTCTGCGTCTTGTTCCCTGGCGGTTCCACTCTAAGGCCTGCCTAGCTCTGTTGCTGGTATCTTTTCTAAGGGTGTGACCAATCTTGTTTTTTTGCTTCAGTTGTTCTCTATGTTTCAGAACCATACAGTAGGACAGCCTTGACATTGGAGTTAAAGATTCTTAGTTTAGTCTTGTTTGTGATGTGAGATTTCCAGGTTGGTTTTAGCTGTGTAAATGTCTGACGCGCTAGATTTATAAGGCGTTTAATGTCTTCATCTGTTCCACCTGATATACTGACTACACTCCCAAGGTATATAAAATTTTCTAATTGGTCTATTGTCTGAGAATCCAATACTATGTCTCCAATTTGTTTATTGTTTACTTTAAGTACTATAGTTTTTTGGTGGTTTATTTTAAGGCCTACTCTTTTTCCTACTTCGCTTAAAGTTGCAAGAAAAGGTCACAGCTTTAGGCGTCTCAGTTTAGTATAGAAATATTTAATGTACAGGGTACTCTATGTGGCCAGCCTAACCTTTGCATCCTGCCTATCATAACGCTTTCCCACATGAACTTTTGACCCTTGAACTTTCATTTAAGCCTTTCTCCTCCAGTGAAAAAGTTCGAAAGAGGCCAAATTTTACAATTTAATCCACTCTTTACACATGACATTAAAAAAAAAATTAGTTATAGATCAAGACTTTACATCTAGAGACGCATCTATATAGCCACTGTCTGTGGATTTTATCTCTAGATTTAGAATTATCTAACAAGCATTCATGCAGCTAATCAGCTATTTCCTATTTTAAGGAAAAAGAAAGAAACTATGCTTTAAAAAATATGGAAGTCTATTTTAAGCATTTGTATTTTAGCTTTATATATAGACTGCGACCATTATGTGGCAACACCAAAAATTAAATACAAAGAGTTTTTAGAGGGCTTGTGATTTTGCTGCATTCAGACTGCAAATCTATCAATTTTATGTAAATCCATTCAGTTGTACCAGAGATCTCTTGATAGATGAATGAATGGTATTTCACAAGTATAAGATTTGTAAATCTTGCTCTATAAAAAGGTCTATGAATGTAAAACAGTTGAAAAACTAAATTTAAAGTTAAACTTCCCCTTTCAGAACTTGTGATCTATGAGGCATATGATGTTAAGGGCAAGTTAAACAAAACAAAAAAATGATTAGCACAGAATCCTACATCAGAAGTTTAATCACTTTTTGGTTAGCTTTTGAGATCTATAAACTAGAGAGATGGACATTACAATACAAATAGAATACAAATACACAGAACATCATCAGGCATGAAATATTTATTAAACTGTGAAATAACATTATTGCATTGGACGGAGAAGTCAATCTTTTGTTTTTAAAATGACACTCTAAATATAGATAAGTCAAATATTCTCATACACGTCAAGTTATCTAGATACAAATAAAAGTGTTCATTAAAAAAAAAATACATTCACAATAAACATAACCTGGACAAAATCAGTCACAAACAGCTTGTTCGTCATGAAGTGCCATTTATGGAAAAAGGGCATCACAAACTGACCACCATTTCATTTTGTTAAAGGCCATCAGCTCTGACTGTTATCTCATGAGATCAGCCTCTTGTCCCCAATGACCTTTACATTTTTAGCTTCCTTTGTCCTTCCTTTCAGTCAAAGTAGCCTTGGTTGGTACATCCAGACTTCTTATGAGTAAATAAATAAAATACTGTCCTAGGTCTATACTGTTTCTATCATTGAGCTATACATTGGTTGTATTTAAACTCACAGACATTTCATCTTCTTATCTTATATGATACAGACGTTACTTCAAAAAAAGAAGATGATTACGTCCCACGTGTCATGCATATTAACCAATGACCTAAATTCTGATAAATCACTGGTTTTCCTGGCTGGCTCAGGCAACCCATTCCATGCTCTAATAGCGCTTGGGAAGAAGGAGCATTTGTACAAATTTGTCCTAGCATATGGAACGAGGAATGTGCCTTTATATTTGTCTTTTTGAGTATTTTATTAAATTTTGTATTCGAAGATTAAGTCTTCTAAATTTAGTGATTTACTATAGGTGTTACTCTAGTCAAATGTGAATATTCGTTTGTTATGAATCTCACTGCTCTATTTTGTGTCTGTTCCAGTTGCTTATTGTTTTCTTGAGTAGAGGGGTCTCAAACAGAAGATGCATATTCTATTATTGGCCTAACCAAGGTTAAATAACATTTTAGTTTTATGTTCTTATTTGCTTTATAAAAATTTCTTTTAATAAACCCTAATGCTTTGTTTGATGTCTTGATAGTTTCATCAATATGGGGATTCCATGACAGTTTTTCATTTATTAAACAAACAAAAGTGTAAAATAACATTTTTTTCTTCACACTTCTGTCCACCGCAGGTTAAACAAAGGATGAACACACTACTGATTGAAGTAAATACACATTAACATTATCAACACATTCCTTCTAATGGGAAGCGTGGTCGAGAGGCCAAGTACACTTGAACTTGGCTTGGCTACCTACGAAGGCGGCTTGAGGTTCGACATCCGACTCTAGCAGAGTCCCAGATACCCCCTCCACTCCCCCACAAATTAGATTGGACCATAGCGCTCTGACCATAAGCATGAAAGTAGCGCTCTATAAAAGCCATAATTAATTAATTTATTTAATATTACATCACAAACATTTTGTAATACTGATCTTATATTTAATCAGATTAACTTAGAATTCTGGGTAACATGACGAGATGATTGTAACATTTATCCTGAGATTCTAAAAATAAATCCATTTCAATATTTAGCTAAGTACAGCCAGCAACTACAAATAAAAAAACATAAAAACAATCGACTAACAAAATGGTCACTTTCAAATGACCATTCAAACCTGTCTTTGGAAACAAAAAAAGAAAAAAAAAAGCAAACCAATCTCGATGACAGGCAAAGATCACAGGTATATATATAAACTTAGATAATAAGTCAGCAGTAATTATGAAAGACCATTGGGTTAATTTGACTAGAATAGATAGATCATAGAAACAAAACAAAAAAATAATCTTATTTACAATGCAATGAAAACATAAGTATGTTTTGGGTTGAGTTAAATGGATAGATACATGAAGTGTGCACTTTTGAGATTGTCATCGTGTAAATGTGCACTTTATAAGAGTGTGCCATTTTAAAGCAAGGGGATGATAATTTCATGCTTCTAAATCATCTAAAATGGATGCCTCTATTTCCTGAGATGATGTCGGGGGGGGGGGGGGGGGAAGAGTTTTGAAATTGTAAAACTTTTTTATTCCTATATTTTGTTTACATTTTTTACCTTTTTCTGTTAGCGTGTATCAATTTGTATAGCCTTATATTTTCTAGCAGGCAGAGTAGCAAAGGAGGGCTTAGCTTCTAAACTGAAGGATCATGAGTTCAAATCCTTGTGGAGATGAGAATGTTCTTAAGTTCACACAACTATACTAGGTATTATATAATCAGGAAAATAAAGGTGCTCAGACAGAAAGATGATCACATGTCACCATAGTTAACTGCTGGCCAAATACATATTCTACTTTAGACATCGAATCCCTGGATTTAAAGCTCATTAATGCACTAATACTCTGAAACTCTAGGAGAGTCTCACATGAAAATTATGCAATACTTTCACCAATGATAATCATTCTTATTAAGTGAGCTTGACACCATACAGTAACATAAATATGTTTAAGTTTAATAGATAGACAACTATAAATTGTCCAATGTAAGAAATGCTCAATTTCTTATCTAGAGTTCTATATATTTTTAACAGTCGATGTTGTATCAACACTAGAGCTTGGCCTTGACATTGTCTTTTCGTTATAAGCCAAACCATGGTCTCGTATCTCTGTGGCTCTCTTGTAGTAGTGAGCAGCTGTCTGGAAGTCTTCCTGTTACAAAAAAAAAATATTGACGTGAAGCTAGGTGCTGAAACAAATGATGATACATACATATTAAACTGCTGAAACAAATGATGATACATACATATTAAACTGCTAAAACAAATGATGATACATACATATTAAACTGCTGAAACAAGGGATGATACATACATATTAAACTGTTGAAACAAATGATGATACATACATATTAAACTGCTGAAACAAATGATGATACATACATATTAAACTGATGAAACAAATGATGATACATACATATTAAACTGCTGAAACAAATGATGATACATACATATTAAACATAATTGCGGCAAAAATAAGGGACTGCGCCGACCAAGGCTCGAACCAGTGACCCTGGCAACGAAAATATCGCCTAGCGATAACGCACAAAGTTATCTACCTTCTCTCATTTAAAAACTTGGTCCCTGGTGCTGCTGTTCATTTATGTTTAATATGTATGTTACCAAAGAAAATTAGAATTTAGGATTTCTATAACATGAACATCCAATTATAATACATATTTTATATGTCATACAATGACATCCCACTTTTTTGTTGGCACCTTTCAATCATAGAAGTACGATTTATCTTCCAGTCATTAGATGAAAGCCTGGGCATTAGCTGTGGTGGAAATGTTGTCGTGAACAAAGCAGTTTTACTCTATCCATGAAGCTGCTGGGTTCAAAGGAATGGCAAATTACATTTACAGTTTAAGATCTGCAAGCATAGTTTAAGTGACAGTCACTCACCGTTGCCCCCTTTGCCAGTGATAACAGTTCCCCAGGGCTCAATCTCTGAGCGCATGTGAAGGCCATGAGTTTGAACTGGTTGTCACAGGCTATGTGAGATGCATGCCATTGAAAGCATTATAAAGGTAATGGAGAGCTTATAGTCACTACCACTTGCAACAATTAAAACTTGCCAAAAACTGGCCCACAGGTTCCAAACTACACCACTAACTTAAAACAGTTGATGTCTTTTAATTTTAGCACCATTGATGCACTTACCATTTCATATTTCATGACTGCTAAGTTTCTCAAAGTCTCTGCAACTCGAGGATGGTTAGGACCTAGAGTCTCTTCATAAATTTTCAGAGCCTGCTCATATAAAGGACCAGCTTCTATATAACGGTTCTGCAAAATAAAAGAAACAAGAAATGTTAAGATATTTTGAAACTAAAGTCAAAAAAAAAAAATTGAATTAAAAAAATTTAAACTAAACTCTTTTTACATTTTTTTGGTATTGTAATTGACTTAACAAAAATGTTGGGAGGCGGGGGGCACACTGGCTGGCTGAGTGGTTAAGCGCTTGGCTTCCAAACCTGGGGTCTTGTGCTCAAAACTTGGCAAAGACTGCAATTTAGAATTTCTGGATTTTTAGGGCACCCCTGAGTCCACCCAACTCTAATGGGTACCTGACTTTAGTTGGGGAAAGTAAAGGCGGTTGGTCATTGTGCTTTGTTAACCGTTGGCCTAAGAGATGGATGACCTTTACATCATCTCCCCATTTAATCCCAAAATCTGAAAGAGGAACTTTACTTTACCAAGAAAATATTAAACAATTAAATATAAGTGTTGACTTTGAGACTAAAGCTAAAAGCCATTAAAAGGAAACAAAAATAGGATTCACTGATTCCATAGCTGGCACTCTCACAATTATGTCAGGAACTTTAAAGATCTGGTTTGGACCTTATTTCAGAACTAAAGGCCAGTGTACCTTTTACCAATAGGGAAGTCTTTTGAAGACTAGCTACCCTCTGTTCAGGGGCTAACAACCTAACAAACCCATCTCTCTTTCCTTGAACCATTCAGGCAGGAACTAGCAAAGAATATAGATGCCCTTTTGTGTGCTTTTCAACCATTTGGCAATATAATGACTAGTAAGACGTGTCGAAGTTGGGTTTTATTGGGTATATCCTTAGTACATTAACAAGTTAGAATGGAAATAGGTTAGAGACGAGACAACGGATGACAAGAAAAAAGACAACTTAAGATTTTATAGCTGTGTATGTAATTAAGTTTTGTGTTTTAAAAGGCTGGATTTACTATCTGACAAAAATTTCGAAAATGACACAATGGTGTTACATAGACTAACCTGCTGTGAGATCAAGACAGCTAAATTAACTTGAGCAGTGGCCACAGATGGGTGATTAGGTCCAAAAGCTTTCTCACGTATTTCTATGGCTTGTCTGTATAAGGGTTCAGCTTTATCAAATTTACCCTTTCAAAACAAGCAAAATACAAAAAAAAATAGTTAAAAAAAAAACAACAAAGCTTCTATTAAGGGTATCAATTAGTTTGGAAAAGTCACGGAATTAAATTTGAAATAGATCTAGACTAATAATAATAAATCTGTGAGTTAAGAAATTGTTTTTGTTTAGCGCAATTTGAACTCGTGGGTTGAAGCCTTCTCAAGTCAACTCAGTAACAACTATGCTAACAAAGAGCGTATGAACATGGAAGATTGTATAGTTATCTATTGTTTCTATTTTATGTTAATGTTCACTAAGCCTCAGACGACGACCTATAAAAGGGACTAATTCAGCTTATATCAACACTTTATTCAAGTACAATTTCTTTCCCTTGTTCGAGATACCTAACAAAATAATTAATTAACAATAGTTAATTAAATAATCGGTTAATTTTTAAATTGATTCATGTGTTGTCAGGTAAAAGAAATCATTGTGCAAAATTTCAACTTGATCCGAGATTAGGTGTGGGAGAAAAATGTGTACAAACTTTGTACCAGACAGACAGACAGAGTTGTATAAACTTTGTAATAAAAATCATTTATGGTAAATTATGAAGAAAAGTTAAAAACATTTTAAAAAGAAATGTTCTCAAAAAAAAATTCCTACACTATTTTGCCCAAATAGAATTATGTACAAGTTCAAGTTTGTTTTAATCAGGCACCAACAGCTTCAAATATTTTAAAACTTCTGTCTGCACTGCAGAAAGATGTGTCCCAAAAGGCAGACTAAAAGTATGGTGGCTTGATGATTTAGAGTCAGATCTACGACAGCTAAGAGTCCGGACATGGAGACATAAAGCGCAGGATAGATCAGATGGATGGATCTTTCTGCGCTACAAACAGTAAATACATAAGGGGCTAGCCTACATGGTAAACTAGCAGCAATCATAAGATCATAAAATATTGTAATAAAAATGCTTGCTATTTACAACCAAAAATTTAAAGTCTAATAAAAGTATTGCCTTATTGCCAAGTACAATGTTTGGATTATAAGGAGATAGAAACCAGAGCACATTAGACTAACACAGTAAGCTACCAAAGACTTCTGCTCTTGATGCCTTGAAACAAAGGCCAGACATATAAACTATAAACTATACATGGAAAGGCCAAGAAACCAGAGCACATTAGACTAACACAGTAAGCTACCAAAGACTTCTGCTCTTGATGCCATGAAACAAAGGCCAGGCATATCAACTATAAACTATACATGCAAAGGCCAAGAAACCAGAGCACATTAGACTAACACAGTAAGCTACCAAAGACTTCTGCTCTTGATGCCTTGAAACAAAGCATATCAACTATAAACTATACATGGAAAGGCCAAGAAACCAGAGCACATTAGACTAACACAGTAAGCTACCAAAGACTTCTGCTCTTGATGCCATGAAACAAAGGCCAGGCATATCAACTATAAACTATACATGCAAAGGCCAAGAAACCAGAGCACATTAGACTAACACAGTAAGCTACCAAAGACTTCTGCTCTTGATGCCTTGAAACAAAGCATATCAACTATAAACTATACATGGAAAGGCCAAGAAACCAGAGCACATTAGACTAACACAGTAAGCTACCAAAGACTTCTGCTCTTGATGCCTTAAAACAAAGGCCAGGCATATCAACTATAAACTATACATGCAAGTGATAGAGCTTGATCTTTGCCAAAAATAAAAGTATTGGAAACTAATTTCAACTTTAGTCATTCAACAAAAACATGAATTAATAAAACAAATGTCTACATTTACCTGTAGCTTGTACAATCTGGCCAAGTGGTTGATGATACTGGCCACCCCTGGACTGTCAGGACTCTGGTGCTGATAAACCAAAAATTTGCCATGTAAGTTAATATATAGCCAGATATTTCACAGACATTTGTAACCTGAACACTAAAATATAATATTTATTTTATAAATATCCTAATACAAGATGCTCAGCAAATACACTCGATAATAGTCAGTTCAGCTTAGTTAAATTCATTTTTTAAACTTGGTTTGCATGTGTTGATGGATAGGTTTTTATTACCCCTAAGATCTTGGTATATCATGAGTCACTGAAACTAGCAGAAGTTTAGAGTTAAATCATGAGTTCTCCCATACTTCCTAAAAAACTTAGACGGACAGACAGTGTTCTGTACTATTTCTTAAAAAAATAATTGACACCTAAAGGGAGTTAGCTTAGTAACAATGGAGGTAAAAACTTTTCTTTATCTCTAAAAAAAAATAATATATGTACAGATTTAGCAGTCCACTGTCACTTTAAGGAATAAAAAATAAAAAACTACAGCAGTAATTTGTATTTTTTGGTTCAAACACTCTCAGTAAGAATATCAAAGAATAAGCAGGATGTTATTTTTGTGTAATGTAACTCTATAAGCATTGGATGTTCTCATAGTTATGTTGCATCAGTTGAATTCTAGGACCTACATTTACTTTTGATAATAATGTATGATTTATTTTATTAGCGTCCCCCGAAAGAGAAAAGATGCTATTAGTTTTGTGTGGTTTGTCTGTCCCTCCATCTGTCCCGTTTACATCTTGTAAACTAGAAAAGATTTCGAAAATTCAACATCATAATATTTTAGATCATTCAAAGTTCTGATGCAATGGCTACTTTTTAGCTTTTCCCGAAAGGGGAAAGACGCTATTAGTTTTGTGCGAAATGTCTGTCTGTCTGTCCCATTTAGATCTCGTAAACTACAAAAGATATTGAAAATACGACATCACAATATTTTAGACCATTCAAAGTTCTGATGCAACAGCTACTTTTTTTTTTCTGAAAGCGAAAAATCTAATTTTTAAAATCAGTTATGCAAGCATTTTTTTAAAGAGAAAAAGCTAATTAGTATGCATTATAAGTTAGACCTAATTTAAAACGAATAGTAATCTTGTAAACTTCATTTTCCTGAACTTTTTTTTTAATGCGGAATTTTTTTTTTTTTTTTTTTGAGGGTTTGAATAAGAGATTGAACCTTTTCAAAACAATTAGATCAATTATAAGATATCAGTTAGGCAAGGGGAGGCGCGGTGGCTGAGCGGTAAAGCGCTCTAATGGGTACCTGACATTAGTTCTGGAAAAGTAAAGGCGGTTGGTCGTTGTGCTGGCTACATGACACCCTCATTACACAAAAAACAAATGAACTTTACATCATCTGCCCTATAGACCACAAGGTCTGAAAGGGGAACTAGTTAAGCCAGGTTCACATCTAACTTTACATTTATTTTCACCTATCCTTTGATCTGCGGGACCGTTGGGGCACTACACAAGATCTGTTAACCTTCTTTATCCATTCTTATCTCTCATTTGTCTTTGATATAATTTCATTTGGATATTCTTTCTGAAAATATTGAAGCCTGCCTGGGTGTGCCACTTCAGGGGCCGATTTTAAGTTTGTGTTTCCACACAAACTGTCTTTTGTAACCTTGTTTATTTTTTGAAAGCGAAAAATCTAATTTTTAAAATCAAGTATGCAAGCAGTTTTTTCATAAAAATACACCATTTGTACAACTATTCACTATTAATAGTAACAAACACTGGAGGCTATTTAGTAAGGGAGATAAATATGTACCATATTTTTAACGTTTATGCAAACAGTTTTAGATTTTTCTGTCATACTAACTACTACATTTAACTACATTTAAAAAAAAAATGTTTACTTTTATTTTTAAATAGAAAAAATCTATTTAGTATGTATATAAGTGGAACATAATGTAAAACAACAATTAAAATGTAGTTTTTCATATTTTCTTGTGAACTGCGAAGCATTTCAGCAGCAATGGAATTCTTAACTAAAGGATTTCTTTTTTACAAAAATGTTTAGTACTTCATTGAGGCTTTAAATAAGAGATTGACCCTTTACAAAACAATTAGACCAATGAGATAATCATTATAAGACATCAGTTAGGCCAGGTTCACATCTAACTTCACATTCACTTTCACCTATCCTTGGTCTGCTGGACCGTTGGGGTCCCACACAAGATCTGTCGACCTTCCTTCTCCATTCTTCTCTGTCATTTGCCTTTGATAGAATTTCATTCTGCTATTCTTTCTGAAAATATTAAAACCTGCCTTTTTTACCTGCCTGGGTGGACCACTTCGGGAGCCAATTTTGAATTTGTGTTTCCACACAAACTGTGTTCATAACCTTGTTATTATTATTATTTCTATTATAACTATCACAATTATTTCTTAATTATAATATAGCACGAAAGAGGTGCTATATCAAAGCAATTTAAAACAAAAGGGTTTCCAAAATTTACAGCAAACATTGTTATTCAAATTTCTTTTTTCAAGACAACGAAATGAACACTGAGAAGCTAATGAACACAAACAAGAAGTATATCAAACAAATACCCAGGGACCAACAAATCATTTCAAAAAGTTTGGAGTTGTATATAACTTCAGGGCATTACAACTGCGCTTCTGTATCACTGAGATATAGGAATCAAAGTAGATTATGAAAAGGTCATCTGCTTCTGTGGCCCCACAGTTAACTAGGGTGTCATGTGGCTAGTCAAACAACTGACCAGCTTTACTTGAACCCAACTAATTAAAGTTGGGTGGACTCATGGGCAACCTAAAAAATAAACAAACATAAAAATACGAGTTCTCACCTGGATTTGAACCTGAGACCTAGATCTAACAAAAAGACAAGCAAAAAAACTACCTTCTTCCTTATCATCAAGGCTCTGTCATAGAGAGGCTCTGCCTTGTCATACATCTTGCTGTCGTTATAGAGAGCTGCCAAGTTGTTGAGAGAGGAGGCCACATCCAGGTGATCTGGACCAAGCAGGGATTCTCTCATCTCTAGGGACCTCTTAAAAAACGACTCGGCAGAACTGCAAAATAAAACAAGAAATTATTTTTAAAAATACTTTTTTTTAAAAGACAAAGCTTATAAATATATCGTTTCAGTTTGGAGAAAGAAGGAGTATGTGTGATAGCTTTTTAATTTATTTTTAAAAAGTTATACAACTTTTTTCAATTTGAACTTCTGGGCTCAAGCCTCCTGAATTCCAATATACAAAATTACAGTCCAGGGAAGTGCTAATGGAAATAGAAGGCTTCATAGCTATCTATTGTTAGTCTCAAACTCTTAAGTCACCAAGTATAAGGGAGACTAAATTCAACGTTTACTGCCACATCCATCAAGTACAATTTCTTTCACTTGTTTGATACCATGGTGTGAAGCTGTGAGAGTCTTTAGATATGAAGCAAGAAGAGTGGCCAGCGTGAAAGAGCGCCGAGCCACTAAAAAGCTTAGAGAAGATGCAAGCCTATCTGCAACTGACCAAAGCTAACCATAGCACAAATGCGCCGGCTTTTAAAAACGAAGATTGGACTTTACAGTCATCTTGGAATTCATAGGACATGAGAAATGTGCTCATCTTTGAAAACGAAGGAGGAGTTATCTAAATTACCAAACAAAACAATTAATTACCAATAGTAAATTAACTAATTCATTAATTTCTTAAGTTCAAAATTCCAGTCTTCAATTGGATTTAAACTCAAGATCCCACAGTTGAGAAGCCAGGTGCTTTACTATTAACATACAAATCAGATGTATGATAGAATAATGTATAAATAGCCATGGAAAAAAACTAATCATTTGCAAATCTGTAAAAAAAACAACTAATTCTAATATAAAAATTTTGAACACATTTCCTGACACTTACTCTGTATTATTCTGTAAGTAGTACAAGACTCCAAGTTCATTTAGGGAGCGAGCTAAGTCTACAGAGTCTGGCCCTAAAACTAACTCTTCAAGTTGAAGAGCTCTCCTTTGGAGATTGTCCATCCCAGGATCCCCCTGCAATGCATGAATTAGAAAAAAAAATACACACCATAAGTTGTATGAAAAAGAAAAACTTTAGTATGACAAAGACCATTTTTAATGACCATTAAATGAAATTCATACACTTTTATTTGATTCTGAATAATCAGTTTAGTACAAAGTTTATCATAGAATTACACTTCTTTGAAATTTTAAGTGAGCATGCAATTCATTGTAAGTATTTTATCTTTAACTGCTAACATATAAAATCCTATCTAAACATGTAGCCGATGTGATACATTTTTTATTGACCAATAATTTGAGGAGTTTGTATTTAAATCCTATCTAAACATGCAGCCGATGTGATACATTCTTGGTGCTACTATCAAGTGTTACGACTGACCCTGTTTATCTGATCTGAATGATTATTGTGTTTCATTAACCATCCAAAACTTTAAGACAAGAATTTTTTTCTGGACAGCGCAGATCCAAACAAAAGTCACCTTTACTTCAAAATAATAATACTGGTACTACTATTAACAATACAATAACGCAATAGCCACTTCAAAGACAATACATTGCTTCTTTTCATCTTTTTACACGCTTTTAAACTTACCATTTGACCTCTTGATTTTCTTATATTCTTCTTGATGGCAAAAGCTCTTTTTCTTAAGGGATGTGCCAGGTCATGTCTAAATAGAGAGTTCAGTGATTAAAATTAGTGAATAAATTAAGATTTACTTAATGGCAGAACTCATGATTTTACTCCTAAGAAGCATTTAAAGTACAATAAGTGGGGACAGTTAAGTTGTCCTTCACAATAGATTGATATGGCAATGTCTTTGATTCCAAAGATTAAGGAGTTTAACATGACTAAGTATACCCAGTTGATTTTACTCTCAAGAAACAATGGAAAGTAAAATAAGGGAACAGTTTTCCTTTGCATATGTATATGACAATGTCTTTGATTCCGAATATTAAGGATGAGTGCAGTTTTACCATGACTACACATATTTTCATCTTCTGTGCCTGTCTTCAGTAAGGGATTTTCCTTGGGGGCTCAAATGTGTGTCCAGTGACTTAAGTGAGAGTTCTACACTTGTTTCTTTCAGATGCCATCTGCTTTCCTCTATGCCAGTGAGAGTAAAATGGCATCTGATTTGGTCTTTTGGTATGTGTATGTGGGGGTGGTGGTGGGGGGGACACCTCTATTACACTTCCAGCTTGCCAATAAAAATTGCCTTGGGCATGGGGTCTACCCAATATGAGATTGGTGTCCGACTTAGCAAAGCCGTCGAATGGTATGAAGTCCTTCTATACTGTCCACACCAATCTCCAGCAAAGCATGGCATCTGCTGGCAAGACTACTTTACAAATAACCATGACATATAAAATTGCTTTGTAAATATAACTTATTTTGAAGTATTTAAAATCACAACAAAATCCTATAATATTGCAGAGGATGGGCTTTTTGTGTGTGTAAGTGTTAAAGTATAATGAATGAGCACTATTTCTGATTTCTAATTCAGATGATCCCATAAAATTTAAATGTACATTTCTATTTCTATCTAGAACATACTTATCCTGCTTCTGGTACAACATGGCCAGCGCATCCAGCTCTTTGGCAACCATGGGGTGATCAGCACCTAGTGTGTTCTGGCAGATCTCCAAGGCATGCCGATACAGTGTCTCAGCTGTGCTATACTTGCCCCACTGGGCATGCAACACAGCCAGCTGATGAAGTGACCTGGCCACCAAAGGGTCATCGGGGTCAAGTTCAGTCTCTCTGATCTCCAAAGCTCGCTGCAGAGCAGGAAGTGCCTGTTTGGTGAAGTCAAAGAATCCGTCAAAGTCTTGAAATAGTTTAACTAGACAGTTTTACTTAATCTGATAAATTGCTGAATAAAGCATTCAAAATGTTCATTGAAAGATAAATTGTTGTTTTTTTGAGACAATAAAAAAACTACATTAAAAAATATAGAAAATAATACTACAAAAAAGTTTAGCATTGGTTTTAAAATGGAAGGTGGTGGTTGAATGATAAAGCACTTGGCTTTGAAACCCAGAGGGACAAATTTGAATCACATTGAAGATTAAGATTTTAAATCCAACTCTAACGGGTTCCTAGGGTGTTCAATCCATCCAACTGGCTGCCTGGCCGTGCGGTTTGCGCGCTGGACTGTCGTTCGGATTTATCGACGGTCGAGGGTTCAAACCCTGCCCGCTCCCATCCCCTGTCGTCCTGCGGGAGGTCTGGACTAGGAAGTAAACTATCTTCAACTCTGAAGGAACATCCGAAACATGTAAAACATTTTAACAAAAACTCTAATGGGTACCTGGTGTCACCTTGTTTAGACAAGTGTCTTTTACTTTCCCCCAGCTCTGTTTAGTTTTTTTCCTTTACTCGTAATACTTGTACGGGGCTAGAGTGCCTTGTATTTTTGTTTTGAATTGTTTTTGCTACGTCACAAAGTCCAGTGACATTTATTGGTCATTCGTTGTCCTGAGACATTTCACCCTCTGATTTTGGTTGAAACGGACGGTGTGTTAGTCCGTAAAAGTCTGTACAAGTTTCTTGGACTTATATTATTCAGTAGGATTTTTGGGACCTCTGTTTAGGGTGAGTTACTTCGTTGTGATATCTCTTATTGTATGTTATATAAGGTTGTCACTGTTTCTTGTTTTAGAATAGAGGTTGAACTTTGTGTTTATTTTGTTTATAGGGTGCCAGTGTTGGTGTTGTAGGTACTGAGCTCGATCCTATGCCAGTGTGGGCATTGCTTGTCGTCTTAGAAGTATATATATACTACAGTCTTGAGTGTCATTGTCAGATTGGCGATCATCGACGGCGTTGAGTGTCAGGCTGTTACGCATCATTGGTATCAGTTGGGATCAGCTAAGGTCTAACTTTATTATTGCCGACGTTGGCAGTGTTGTGACATCAGTTGGTAGCAGTAGCATGGTGCTTATGTGAATTATTGATTAATATCTATCTATATATAATTTATATATCTATTATCTATTCATCATTTTATCACTCTCATTGTACATATACATATATCAGTATCAAACCATTGAATTCATTTTTTTTTGTTATTTGAACTATCCACATAGTTGGTTACTCTATGTATGACTGTGTGTGAGTGATGTTCTTGTCAGGTTGAATCCCGGGACCTTAATTGTGTACAGTTAACAACACAAATAAATTCCTGAACCTGACACATGGGGTGTTTAATCCATTCAACTCTAATGGGTACCAGACATTAGATATGAAAAATAAAAGGAATTAGCTCTTGAGCTGGTCACATGACACCATCTTAGGCATTGACTTGGTATTCAATTAAAGTAGCTTGAAATTAAATTACTAAAAAAAAGTAAAATTATTATTTTTTGTAGCTAGCTAAACTTAAACAATAGCCTACCTGAGATAAAAGGCCTAAATCCCTGAAAAATCTGCCCAGTGTTTCATATGTTTCAGCCACTCTTAACAGACTTATATTTTTATGACATGCCTCTGAGGAATACAGAATGCAAGCACATAAAACAGAGACCAAATTTAACTTACAATAAGCCAATTAGATTTCAATTATCAGAAAAAAAAACTAAAATATGAATACAAATAATTAGCAACATTACTTTGCCTACTGTAGATAAAAAAAATCTTAATTTATTATTAGGTTGACCTATCAGCAGTGTCATTTACAGTCCTATATTTTGTTTAAAGATAAGAACAAAAAATCAAACATAAAAATGTCATTATTTCATGATGCCATTGTTCAAAATAATATTCATAAGCATTGGCAAGTATAAATATTAATCAGAATGCAACCATTATAAGATTCTTTCATTGTTATTTATTGTATCAAATGCATGTGTAAGTCAGATGTAGTTGAAGTATTTCAAAAGATGATTATTTATCCTAGATGCATGCGTATCTTGTTGAGTATTATGGTTGCAAGTTCGGTACATAACATCCATCACAACAATAACAGGTATCACAGACTCAATGACCAAGTTGACTCAAGGTGAACTTCAAACAAACGTTTATTACAGAATGGGCCAGAGTCTAGTCCGTCACTATAAAACGATGTTATCTCCTCAAGAGTCTAGCAGTAACTGATTTCTATAAGTCAATCTTAACCTCTAACCCCAAAGTCTATGTCGTCATTCTAAAATATCCGTTCACTGTCAGTACATTAAAGTGTGCCACCTAACTAACTAAACTAGCTATCTAATATCATAAAAACACAAACACATTAGGTCTCAAATAGGAATTGAAAGAAATCTTTTGTCATCGTTGGACTTCAATTTGAAACTTTCCCACCAATTCTTGTCTTACCGTTTTCAAAATTCTTGGTCACCGAGAAGTAGGCTTCAGCTATTTTTTCTTTGTCCCAGTCAACAGCCTGCCAGTAGACCAGCAGCTCAGAACTTCTGCCTCTGCCAGTCATTGAAGTATCAAAATGAAACAATTTGAAATACACGAGATAGTAAAAAAGAAGATTTTTTTGGACAAATATAATAAAAACAGATAACATTCATAGCAACACGTAATAAAAAGCTGTTGAGATATACAAGGGAGAGGAGAAAAGAGGGAGATTTAAACATCACCTACTTCTCTCCCTTTTCATATCTTATCTTATCTTATATAATACAGACGTTACTTCAAAAAAGAAGATGATTACGTCCTACGCGTCATGCATTTAGTCATGCATATTAACCAATGACCCAAACTCTGCCAAGTCACTGGTTTTCCTGGCTAGCTCAGGCAACCCATTTCATGTTACTTAGAGTTAACACTTCTGAAGTCCAAAACAATATTAAGGAATTACTGGAATGTGAAAAAGTCGATTTTGGGTAAAAAAAAAAATCGATTTTTCAATTTTGGTGTAATTAAATAGTTGGACATGTATTTTATAAACTGGCACCAAAAATTTTCTAAAAAATAGCATTTTTTATTGAAAAAAAAAAGCATTTAAATGATTTTTACATTTTTTGTATACAAATTCACTGTTTTTGAGTGAATGCATTTTTTTGTGACCCCTCCTGTAGAATATTTCTAAAATCTCTGGAACTAATAGAGATAAATGTGCTTTAATGACTTTATCTGAAGAATATTTTAATATATGATCCTTTGAAAATAAATAAATAAAATGCACAATACTAAGGAAAAATGTATAAAATCTAGCTAGCTCCTTCCAGCCACCTTTATACTTTAAGGTGTAAGTATTTTTAGCTTTGAAATTTTTGAATTTTCCTATTTGAACTAATTTTTGTTTATATTCAAGATGGCCAACATTACCATGGCAACCCAGAAACATTAGACAACATTCAATATATATATATATTTTTTATTGAGTTGTCATATGATATAATATAACAAAAGTTAAAAAATAAATTTCGCACTCCAGTAACCCCTTAAGTCAAACTCTGATTCTTTGAATTAGTAGGCATAAAAAGTCCAACAGTGACAAACCAACTTTACAAAAAAAAAACTATTCTTACCTGGCACACATCTGCTGAAAGACTCCAAGATCTAAAATACATTTCTCTAATTCCTCATGACTGCCAGTTTGGCTGATAAGCCAAGGTAATTCATCTACAGCTCTACTGCTAACTTTGCTAGGCCTTTAGAACAAATACATTTACAGATGTTATTCATCCTTGGCAATTTTTAATTTTTGTTTAATTCATAAGTGGCCTCAAATCAAGTTTTTAATCAACGGGCCAAGAAATACACAGAGAAAACAAATTTGTGATTTGGCCTCTGCAACATAAATGCTTTTCAGCAGCAAGTTATAAAGGAAGCACAGGTATGTTCCAAGTATGAGAACAGCCTCAATGTAATGAACTATGTGGCTGAGTGGTAAAAATGCCTTGGCTACATAACAAGGGGGCTTGAGACTGAATGCTTATGTAGACCAGGAATTTTGAACAGTGATTTGATTGTGTTTTCAGTGCTCCAAGGCTAGCCCATCCTATGGCAGACTGTCTAAAAATGTTTGGAATAGACAAGGTATCTCTACAAACACAAAGCTAGGGGTCTATCGAGCTGTCATTCTCCCTACATTGCTCTATGCCTCAGAAACATGGACAGTATATATAAAACATGCTAAAAAAACTGAACCACTTCCACATGACCTGTCTCAGAAAAATACTGAATGTTAAATGAAAATTAGAAACACAATTTACAGCATAAAGAACCACTGTAGTATCTAAGTATATCTAATCCTGTATTTTGAATTTCATGTATTAAACTAACAATAAAATCCTTTCATTTCATAAGACTGGTAATATTATAGAGATGTTGTATGCCAGACATCTGAAACCCCACTGGTCATTGTTGTTTTTATTGGTCTAACCACAAAGTGCCCCCCCCCCCCCCGGTATATCAACAAATGACATAATATACAGCATTAAAACGCACCTAATGGTTTGTTGAAAGTAGTGTATCAACTTGAGTCTCACTTCTGACAGGGTCTGCTTGCCATCTTTGAAATAACATTCAAAGACAGCATCCTGGGCCTGCAAGGAGAAATGGAGTAAATTTGGAAATAAAATCAAACTCCATGTCCTCAAAAATAGTTTCTGTTCCATTTTTCTGCATACATTTTTTTTTTTTTTTTCCAGTAATGTTTTCAAAGAAGTTTTCATGTTTTAAGATTTAACTCTCTCTCCTAATTAAGGATACCATTATTGATTTGACACCACCACTAAATTAAATTAATGTTTGGTTTTATAAACTTTCATTTGTGTTATATAAAAAGAGCATGCATTCTGCTATAATTCTATACCAAAAGTAACAAAAATGTTATCTATGTTTAATCATAACAGGGTAGAATGTGAAAAATGAACAATTCAGTAAGAACCTGGAAATAATTACGGAGATAAAGAGTAAAAATATTTATCTAAAATTATAATAATCACAAAATTAAAAAAAAAAAAAAAAAAGTTTAATTTTTAATAATTCAGTTGTGCCACTCAAATGGATTCTAATCAAGGAGTCCAAGAAACACAATCTAGCTCTCACTCCCCCCCCCCCCCCCCCAAAAAAAAAAAAACAAAAAAAAACCTCAAGATTGTTAAGACCTAATTAAAATCTCCTTATTTTTTAAACTGTGAATATTAGTTGATTAAAATTCTTAGACAAGCTAAATAATAATAATAATAATAATAATCTTTATGTCTGTATGGAAATTTGTCTTACAATTGGTGCATAACACCAAACAAAAAACATTATAACTATAAGAAACCAAAGTGTACATTCACACCAGACTCACTCATAATTTACATGTGACATAGTTTATATCAGACAAGTTTTAATCTATTGATCACTACTTAAATAGAAGAAAGTTACATTTTAGTTCAATCATATGTTACATATAACTTGGATGTTAGTTGGATATATGTTGGATGTAGTTTGGCTATATTGTTGTCGATATATGTTGGTTGTAGGATATAAGTAGGTTGTAGTTTTGTTATTGGTTGGATGTTGTTTTGATATATAAGTAGGTTGTAGTTTGGATAAAAGTAGGTTGTAGTTTGTATATAAGTAGGTTGTAGTTTTGATATAAGTTGGATATAGTTTATATATAAGTAGGTTGTAGTTTGGATAAAAGAAGGTTGTGGTTTGGATAAAAGTAGGTTGTAGTTTGTATAAAAGAAGGTTGTGGTTTGGATAAAATAACATTGTAATTTGGATATAAGTAGGTTGTAGTTTGGATAAAAGTAGGTTGTAATTTGGATGAAAATAGGTTGTAGTTTGGATGAACTGGTCATTTACCTGCTGATGACCAAAGGTCAGCAGTCCAAGTTGGTTTTTAATAAATAAATGAGAGTGCAGAAATTCATACAGTGAGGCTAGGTCATGCCAAGTCAAAAGTGGGACAAGGGCCAGTAACTCTGTTTCCAACATTCCACATCTGCTGGCAGAGATATACTGGAGTACCTGTGTAATAAATTAAAATATTAATTAAACACTAGAAATATTTTCCATAGGGGCTTAAGTGTTGTAGAAAACAGTCTTATTTACACATAGGAGGAATACACATTTTCTGTGGATCCACTGAATGCCATTCCAAAAAATTTTTTGTTGACCTATTACTTGCTTATTAGATTTTCATTGATGGCAGAAAAACTATAAATAGCTAGCTTTTTGGTGTATCCAGAGTAAAGAATAAAGGCAGGGTTGATAAGCTATGTTTTTTTTTTTAAAGATATAAGATAATTTTTTATGCACACTACAGAATCAAATTTTCAAAGCTCTAGGTATAGCTGATGTTGATGTAATTAATTTCAATATTGAGGAAGCATTACCCTTTAAATTGGCATGGTGGCTGAGTGGTTAAGCACTTGGATTCTGAACCTTGGGTCCTGGATTCGAATCTTGGCGAAGACTGTGATTTTGAATTTGGGATTTTTAGGGCGCCCCCGAGTCCATCCAACTCTAAAGGGTACCTGACTTAAGTTGGGGAAGGTAAAGGAGGTTGGTCGTTGTGCTGGCCACATGATATCCTGCTCATTAACCACTGACGAAAACATCATCTGCCTATATCCCTATAGATCGCAAGGTCTGCCAGGGAAGCTTAATCTA
This sequence comes from Biomphalaria sudanica, assembly GCA_036873155.1. Lineage (NCBI taxonomy): Eukaryota > Metazoa > Mollusca > Gastropoda > Planorbidae > Biomphalaria > Biomphalaria sudanica. The sequence continues at coordinate 745,288 of JAZGLO010006666.1, forward strand.
AAAAGACTTTCACTCTAAGACTACAAACTTATTTAAAAACAAATGGGCTTCTAGCTAGCAGAAACACGGCAGACGTCATACAAAGAGCTGCTGCATCTTGAAATAGTGTTTCAAATTATAACTCAATTCTTTTTTTTATTTAGTTGGCAACAGTGAAGTTCGATTTCACATCCTTGACATTGTTTAGTTCATCATGAAAAAAAAAAACCCATTTAACTTTCATCATTAAATTTCAGATGCTTTGCTAAAAGTGAGACCGGTTGACCTCTCCCCACTTTGACACTCACTTTTGAAACATCCTTAAATTCAAACTGGAAATCTTAAGTCAATTTGGTAAATGAATGGTCTGCTACTCTTGCATGACTTCCACTAATGATGAGCTAATACAGCCTAAGCCTAGTGCAGTTTACTTGAACAAGAGAAGAGAGTAAGACCAGTGAAATGTGCTAGATAGCTCGTTTAGTTAGTTGGGTTGCGCACTTTAATGTACTGACAGTGAACGGATATTTAAGAATGATTGCATAGACTTTGGGTTAGAGGTTAAGATTGACTTGTAGAAAATGAGTTACCGCTAGACTCTTGAGGGGATATCATCTATCTATAGTGACAGACTAGACTGTGGCCCATTCTGTAATAAACGTTTGTTTGAAGTTCACCTTGAGTCAACTTGGTCATTGAGTCTGTGTTCCTGTTTAGTACCTGTTCAATCTTGTAACATGATGTTAATGTCCCAAACTCGCAGTCGTACTACACTCAACAAAGTACGCACGCACTTAGTCTAAATAATCATCTTTAGAAATACTTCAGCTACATCTGACTACACATGCATCCGTTACAAATGATAGCTAGAATGGTCTGGTCTATTCTTCTCTTAATTAGCTGCACAACTCTCGGAATGAAGGACAAGACATGGCAGTAGTGACCAGATATTAGGTACGGTGAAAGTTATGGTAGTTAATATTTATGTTATTAATTATTTTATCATGAGGCTTGAGTGCTTATCCGCTGAGTGCTTTAGATGATAAAATTAAGGCTGTGAGAATTTGAGTTTGAATCCCTGCGATATTTGAGTTATAGTCACAATTTTATAGATAATTCACAAATGTTAGGAAGAATAAAGCAGCCAGAGTGATGGCCACATCCTAACAGCTTCATCAGTTGATGGTTGCAGTAAATGAAAACTTTCAAAACAGGCCAATATGATTCTCAGTCACTGTCCCAACAAAATATTGCAGATATTCTATACACTAAAATAACTCAGAATTTAATTATCTTCACTTTACTAAGATTAAGGTAGCTATGTAGAGTTAAAAAAAACACTAAAATTCTCTGACAGAATTATTTGTTTGGCGCTGACCTGACACAACAATCTCTTAGTTTCACTTGTCATGTGCTCACTGCACAGTTCAAGCAGAGTGCAGTACAGTTCAAAACTGTTGACACAGGTCAGCAGAGTCATGACATGCTTATCAACCACATCAACATCAGCTGTACCTAGACTGTAAACAAAACAAACTTTTGTTAGAGACACAAGGAATACAAAGAATCAATAGGATTTTGCAGTCTCTGATCTGAGGTGCTTGAAGACATCACAATGATCAAATACTTTACGGCTGTCAATGCCCAAAATAAGTCAATGCATCGGATTTATGACAGTCCATCTACTAAGGGCCTTACCCTCCACAAACTCAAAAGTATAAACTAAAATATGCATTTTAAATATTTTACAAGAGCTCCATTTCATTTTTCTAATATATAACATGCTTTTGAATATAAGTGGATATGAGTGGATCTTTATAAAAGTTAATGAAAAATTGTAGGAGCCTGCAAAAAAAATCCTGCCCCAGGGCCTCCACATACTTGAGTCCGGCTCTGTTGATACCCTAGTACGTACCAAAGCTGATCATCCCCTCCTGGTCAAAGATACAGTTTGGAATTCCCAGCTTTTGGTCAGAATGTAGTCATGAGCACTATAAACTGCCTAATGGAAAATGGCTCATGCTTTTGTTTCTTTTTCTACTTAGGATTGATTCCTAAAACCTTCCAATGTATCGGTTTAGCTGAAAAGCATTGAAAGTTTGGGATGATCGAGAGGCTAAGTACGCTTGAGCTTGGCTTGGCTACCTATAAAGGGGGCTCGAGGTTCAACACCTGACTCGAGCAGAATTATGTTTACTGAGTGCCTAAAAGGCAGCACGGAAAACCTTCTTCAGATATCCCCTCCCCCCACTGGTCCTAGCACTATATCAAAGCTATAATTTATTTTATTCTTTATTTAAAATTTTTCTTCTCCTTGGTGGGTGCCTTACCAAGACTGATGACCCCCCCCCCCCCCCCAGCTTATCTATAATTTTACCTGTCTTTCCCTCCCCCCCCCCCCTTACTATTAGCTGTCTTTTTTTGTTGTTGAAAGACAAAGTTTAAGGGTAATGTTTTACAAGACTTATTGCCATGACTACTGTGAACATGTAGACAAACTAAAGGCGCAATACTATCCAGCTTTTTTTAAAAAGTCTATACATAACAACAGAAACAAAATGACAATCCTGACCAACCTGGCAATGTGTCTGGCCAATAGAGACACAAAAAGTGGACAACACATGGACGGTGTCCTGCACTGACTAATGATCTTTCTCTCAATTTCGGGGTCAACAGAGACATTAAGAGAAGACAACTCTGCCAGAAGTAGCTCTTTTACATGCTTGCTGGTGCAGGGCTCTATATGAAGTGTCGGCCATGACCTTTGACACAAAACAATTACAAAAATATTATCATTGAAAAGACAGTTGGACATTGACTAATAAACTATTTCTTGATGGATACTATTATACCATGTCATAACTAAATCCTAAGTTAGATAAGATAAATATTCACTGACGAAATCATGCAAAGCATAATTTATTACAAAGTAATGCTATCTTGCCTAAAAACCATGCCCAGTGGCTATAGCCAAACAATTACAAATAAAGGAACTGAAATGATCACTTATAAAAATTGATTTCATTGATTACTTCATCTTTTCTAATTATAGAAAGAACATAACAACATTAAAAACAACAGATAAGGCATTCACATCAGTGAAAACTTGCAAAACAATGACTTTTTGTATCTTTCTCTTCCGATCTTGAGTAAGATCTACTTCTGATCTTCTGTACAATGTCTAGATTATCAAGCAATGTCTTGTATAAATGCCACCATTTCACATTTCTTTTGGATATCCCACTGGTCTTCTTAATACCTCTATTTACACTATTTTAAATGCAGATGCAATTCCCTAACAGGAGATTTAGCTACTAACATTTGCACTGAAAGTTAGTTATGGATGATGAGGAATTGCCTAATGTTATGTAGAACTTTTTTAAGAATAAAAAAAACAAAGATTTACTGGTGTAGGGTTGAACGACTGTATAGAAAATACAATAAACATGCATATATGTGACCCTGCGGACCAAGTAAAACTAAGGACAGCTGAGCTGCTACGCCACTGGATGACACCACCAGTGTAAACATCCTTCTCATCTCTTCCCTTTATCTAAAAGTAATTTACAAATAAAATGAACATAGAGATCCAACCTCCAAGCTTGTGGACAGGTCTCCTCATTCACAGAGACTATAACTCTGGCATCCACAGGCAAAGGGTCTAGCAGCCACTTCAAATGGACATCAGCTTGCTATTGGATACAAAGTAAAAATATCTTATCTTACTTGGAAGGCTTGGACAGCCACAAATGCTAACTATATTAACTAGGGGGTTTGAGTTTTTGGCACATCGGCACAATTAAGACCATGTCGTGCCCGTAATCCTTCAAGGATTACTCTCCCTTCATATCACCAGAGCTAAATTCCATACAGTTAAATCATTAAAAGCAAGGTCTATTCACAGTTAAAATTGTAAAGTTAGTAAAAATTTAATAGACCATATAAGCTACCAGATGAAGTAGCTTCTTAGTAAACACTTAACAATTTAAATAAGAAATATTCACAAATATTAAAAATGGAGGAAATATTTCATCAGTTATAGATATTGCTCAATTTTCAAAGTACAACACTATTTCACTATTTGAGATCAACAAACTTTTAGTTAGCAAGGACTATTTGAAGTGAACAACGGGTATTAAAAATAATGTAGGGGAAATAATGCCAGTGTTAAAGAGGTGATTACCCCCCTTGTCAAATGAACACCATGCAAGTGCTAAATAAAAATGTGGATCTTACCTTAAATCTGTCCACAGAGTCCAGCACCAGGATTACTCCCCCAGGACTCTTGGCTGATACTTTCTCCAGCCATCTAGGGAACTCTTCAACAAGCCTTACAGGGTCACAGGTCAAGGCAGGAGGTGTAGACATATGCTGCATTAGCTACATTGAAAAAACAAAAACAATAAAGAAAACAAAAAGAAAACAAAACAACAAACAAACTAAACAATATATATATCTATATCTATATCTATATCTATCTATCTATCTATATATATATAGATATATATATATATATATATACACATATATATATATATATATATATATATATATATATATATATATATATATATATATATATATATATACACATACATATATATAGATATATATCACTAAAGGACCTGTACTTTCAAGTTATGATAAAAAAAATGTAAAAGTAAAAAAGTTACTAAAACTATTTTGTTTTAATTTCTAAAATAAATAAAAAAAAGCGAAACTATAATCTGTTATATCTCCATACATTCTGCAATGTTAATTTATTTATAAAAATCAGATCATATAATAAAAATTTAGTTCACTGAAAACCGTACTGAAGAAAAAAAAATCACATTTATAATGTATCTATCACATCAGATTCTCTATACTATTGTTGTATCTCAAAGGATTGTCAATTTTGTTGGAGGGAGATAATTTAAAAATGTCTATGACACAAAGGTGGAGAAAGTTATTGCTCATGTCCTGTATGGAAACATGTACAACTTGCAACAAGAATGTTTTTTTTTTTTCACATGTCTATTAATATGGAGAATGTGAGTCTGTCACTCAACTGGAATTTATCTTATAGATTACAGACACATTTCATGTGTCAATCTAGTCATGCATGTTAATCATCAGTTACTTAAACTCTGCTAAGTCATTGGTTTTCTTGGCTGATTCATTCCATCCCATTCCATTCTCTAATGGTACAAGGGAAGAAGGAATAATAGATAAAAGAGGAAGGGCCGGTCCTACAGATTTGCAGGGCCCTATGCGAAACAGATTGCGCAGGGCCTAGTCTAGGTAGGGATAAGGATAAAAAGTGAAAATTAATATTTTTTGTTAGAAAATAAATTTGTCTTTGCATTTTATTGGTACTTTACTAAGTGCAAAATCAAGATCAAATTAACTTTACAATAGAAGATACAATATAAAGCCAATAAACATTCATATTTGCCTTTTAGATTTACTATAAACTATCAAAATATTGCTTTTGATTTTTTTTTAAGTATTGGAACTTACTGTTTTGGTTAAAATTCGCATTAAAAATAAGAATAAACTTTATAGAATCCTAAATGCTGCTGGTAAAATCATTGGCAAAAAACAAACCCCATTTGGGCAGTTGTTTGAGACAAACATCTATAAAAAAGCTAACAAGATCCTCGAAATAAAAAATCACCCTTTGTGTCAGGATTTTGTGATTTTACCATCACAAAAAAGATACAAGACTCCGATAGCAAAGACAAACAGACACAAACACTCTTTTGATCCCCTGGCAATCAAATCATTAAATAAAAACAATCTGGTATAAACTTTGTCACATGTAAATTATGAGTGAGTCTGGTGTGAATGTACACTTTGGTTTCTTATAGTTATAATGTTTTTTGTTTGGTGTAATGCACAAATTGTAAGACAAATTTCCATAGAGACAATAAAGATTATTATTATTTATTATTATTATTATTTTTATGAAATGTAAGCTGACAATGCAGTTTTTTTTAGCGCAAGTAGGATTGACGTTTTCCATATTGAATGACACACAAAAATTACAATTTTGTCTATTTTTCAGAACATGTTTTGAGTTTTCAAGATATTTTAATAGTTTCAGGAGATTTTCATGACTTTTTTCATATACTTTGCAATTTCAGGAGATTTCCAGGAGCTCCCGAAAAATCAGGAGACCGCGGAAACCCTGTAATATAAGTTAAAATGGTTTAATTTAATAATTTACAACTAGAGTTAGCGCGGGGCCTATGAAAGTGTGGGGCCCACTGCGACCACAGAGGGTAACTAGTAGATCTAACTTTTCTTGGATGGAGATAAAACAATAATCTCAAAGTGTTTTGGTTCTCAAATGATAATGGAGATATAATCTCAAAGTGTTTAGGTTCTCAAATGATGCAAGTTAGGACACAACTTTGAAAATTAGACAGTACTAAAAGCTGCTCTCACCTGTGCTGTGTGTCTTCTGATCATGACTATCGGATCAGCACTGATGGAAGATGGAGTGCCAACAAAGTGATAAAGTAACAGACTGCTGGAGTTTTTCTCTTCCTGTAGCTGGAGCCTGGAACAGATTAGAAGCACTGTGATAGTATCAAGATACTTAACGTAACGTAGCGTAATAGAGCAAATTTAACTTGTGTTAGGGCAAACTTACGATTAGATTTACAAGAAAAAAAAAATACAACTCTTATAACTATTCCAGAAATGAAACCTGCATGAAGTTTTTTTTTGAAGTGCTTTTAATCCAGAATCAATTTTTAAAAAATAAATGAGTAAATATTAGGGGTGCACCGGATAGTCCCTCCGGCTCGGCTTCTGGCGAATATCCGGCATTTTTTACTATCCGGTGCTATCCGGCTCCGGTCGGATATCACTACCGGATAGTAAAAATACACCTATTTAATATGCATAAAGTGGACCTCGTTCCATTACTGTCTGTTATAGAATGTATTAATGTTTATATGAAAACAAAATAATGTGCTTAAAAATAGAGCCATTATAAATATGCACCAAACATCGTTTATTATAAAGACAAGGCATGTTAATAACTTAATATAAATAGAGATGAAACTTTACATCATAAATGCGCTTTACATACAGAGATGCAATGGCTGGCACTTTTTTCAATTTGTCTTGACCTATGAGTAAGTTAGTTAACATGTTAAAATGTTACATTCCTTGACTACGTCATGCTGACCAGACGTCTGTCTAGCTGTGCGGGTATATCTCCAGAGGTAGAGATGAACAACTCCTACCCCCTTTTATTTGTTTAGTCCATCACATTGAGTTTTGTATAGGCAGGTAACCACAAGTTAAATACGATGGACGTAGGTTTAATGTCAGCGTATAGACACTCTCTAGTGGTCACATCTTTCGAGGGAACTGAGTTTGTTTACTTAGTAGTTAATCTTTATTGGGGAGGGGGGGGGGGCTGGATTACAAGAGCCACACCTCTAAGGTAACCAGGTATATTTCTAGATGAACAACTCCCTCCCCCTTTTATTTGTTTAGCCCATCACATTGAGTTCATTGATTGACAGGTGACCCCAAGTCAGATACGATGGACGTAAGCACTCTCTAGAGGTCACACGAGGGAACTAGGTTTGTTATTGGGGGGGGGACTAGACTTTACATTATAAATTCGTATTACATACGTATCAGCGATGTCTGGCACACTGGCTTGTCTTGACCTTTGAGTGGTCTAGTAAACATGTCATATTCCTTAACTACGTCACGCTGATAATCTGTCTAGATGTGCGGGTATATCTCCAGAGGTAGAGATGAGCTACCCTCACCTCCTTTTGTTTGTGTAGTCCATAACATCGAGTTCACAAATAGGCAGCTGACCACATTAAGCCAGATGTCAACGTGTCGACACTGTCTTATGAGGGAACTGAGTTTGTTTACTTGGATTAGAATTTTTATTAGAGGCGGGACTACAAGCCAAATCTCTATAAGGTTAATTGGGTATGAGTTAGTTTATTATGAGATAGGTTGTCAATCAAGGGTCTGGACCACAAACCACACCTTTTATACTATTGGACGGATAATAAGTTTGTTTACTTTGAGTTAAGTCTCACGTATGAGTCAGCACTACAAGCCAAACAGACACTGACCAAGGGTATCTTTAAAGGGAGGGCTCAAGAGACTCAACACCCCCAACTTCTTATTTGTTTAATCCATGACAATGTATTGATAGAGAATATAGACATTGACCATTCTTAAGCCAGAATGGATTAACGCAAATTGTTAAGACATATTGAGACTGTCTAGAGGTCACTAGATGGTGACACTAAGTTTGTTTACTTGGAGAGAAATGTCATTTAGGGCGCTGAACACACGTTCGTTGCACAATAAAATAAAACAAATATGTGCATGTGTGCGTGTATGTATTTTCCCCCTTGTATTAAAACCTTTAGAAAGAAAACCAATTTCATTGTTTAATTCTATTGACTTAATATATAAAAGAAAACCTTACAGTTAAATTTAACATCGCAGAAAATAAATTGATCTAAAGCACCACAATTAGATCTAGCAAACAATATGCTGGAATGTTAAGAAACACTTGACCTCTGTAACTAAGGTACAGAGATAATTTATCTATATGCTTGACTGATCATGCCAATGTGTTATCTTTTTTCGCCTGCACACTAAACACTATTGCGTATGCCCAAGGAAAAAAAAAACGCGTGAAGGTCAACACCATCAACTATACACACTACACTAGGACTACATGTGTAGGCTCACTACGTCTATCTGATCAGGCTGTTACAATCAGTCGAACACAAAGTCTATTTATGTTTTTTTTTTTTTTTGGTAGGGAGGGTGTGGGTGATTTTGTTTCTTTTATAGTTGGTTTTCCTAATCCTCTTAGATCTATATAACAGTAGATCTAAACATTGATAACAACAATAGGCCTACAGACTACAATGAAATCTATGCTTCGCAACATTTAAAGCTCAGACTATGAGTAGGTATAATAGATGTTCCTGCTGTTAATAAAATATCGTTTGCCGCAAATGGATTAATAAATATATGACCTACTACGCTTCAGATTCCAACTATTAATTAACAGCTATCAGTATTAAGCCCTTGAAGCCAGAACCAGAAGCAGTCTGATGACCAGTTGTTGGTCAGAAATTATTGAACACATACATCCAACCACCAAACAAGCCAGATGAGAGATTTACATTAGTAATTAGTTAAATATATACTAACATATTTTACATTGACCCTCCAACACACAGCCTTTATAGTTGGTGGCCTCGTACATACACACAGACACGCTCATGCTACACAGATTAATTTATGTTTATAAATACTGTTAATCTTTAATAAATCAATCAGCAAAAGAGTTTAAAACAATAAGGTATATAAAAGGAAAAAAATAATACCAACAAATATAGGTATGTTATTTAACAGTTTCGTAAAATGCTCAGCAATACCAGCTATTTACAAAACACTTAGGTATTCGGCTCCGGCACCGGCCGAATATCAAATTCTACTATCCGGTCATATCCGGCTCCGGCCGGATATCAAAAAGTACTATCCGGTGCACCCCTAGTAAATATATTATAAATTAAAATGCAAAAATCCCAAGACACAAATATCACTTTTCATTGCCAAAAGCTAGAATAAGCTTTACTCAATTCCATTAGCCAGATTGGGTCTATATCTCAAACTAGATTTTCATTCAAACTTAACATTAAGTTCTGTGGTGAAATAATGCATTGCTAATCCTTTCATTATATGTGATTATCCCTAAAAAAAAATTCTGTAATTTATGATATTTTAATGGATTCTGAAGAAATGGCATGACTTTATAAATGTCCAAAATAAAATGCTATGCCTTACCATATAGGCTTACTCATTAGGTTTAAATGTTTTTAGTATGTATAAATATTAAGCCATTATTAAATAACATAATTGTGACATCACATGCAGATATCATATGGGGAATGGCAGCTGAGTGGTAAATAACTTGGCTTTCAAACTGTTAGGTCTCAGGTTCAAAACTCTGAAGAATGGGTTTTTGAATTTTTTTAGGGTGCCATGAGTCCAACTCTAATATGTAAAAGTAAATGTGGTTGGTTGTTATGCTGGCCACATAACCCCCCTTGTTAACCAAGAGCCACAGAAACAGATGACCTTTAATACATCTTCCCTGTAAATCACAAAGTCTGATAGGGGTACTTTCCTTTTTTTATGTAGATAGTGTCTAATTAGTTAATCAAATACGCACATGTGAATCAAATATCAAATGCAAGAATTGATTTCAAACAGCCTCCATTTTATTTAAATCAAACGTTGCAATAATGATTTGTTTTTAATTTAGATATCTAAATTAATAATGACCCCATAAAAAAAATGATTGCTCATTACATCTATTGTTACTAAGTCATTTAAAACTAGTATAAAATAATCACCACTTCGCCATCAGCAGTGATTTTCCAGATCCTGGAGTTCCAACCACAAGCAAGGGAGGTAAAGGACCAGCAGCAGAGACTTGAGTGTTGAGATGCTCATAATACTGTTGGGAGAGTGCAAAAAACAACAACAACAAAACAACAGTTTTTGTTGAAGTAAGAACCATGTCTAAAAAAAAGTGATCTTATTAAAATAAAAACTACACAGCCAACATGACTGAAAACCATTTTCAAGGTACCCGACAGATGGGTATAAAAAAATAGTGGAGTAACTATTCAACCAAATGCAACAGCAGCAGTGACGAGAAGAGGATGATTTGGTTTTTGTTGTAATAAAATGGACTGCTTACGTAAATATATGAAAGACAAATTCAAATTTGCACATTGGTATAGTGGTCTAAGTATTTTTTGTTTTTCTTTTCTAGTAGTTTGTATGCAGATAGCTTCATAAGTACTATGTATTTTCTTTTTACTAAGAAGTCGTTTTTCATATATTTCTTCTTCATTTTTAATGATATTTTTCTATCTTTCCATCAAACCTCATTTGTGTCACAAATTTTTATATAGCGCTGTGTTGCTCACACTGTCAATTATGTTTTTCAGTCTTCAAAGTAAGATAACAAATAGGTTCTACAACACTGACCTAAATTTTCTTTTTATAATCTTCCCAAAAGACGTTCCTAAACAATTAAGCTGTTTTCAACTTTTCTAAGGAATTACTTTTTCTGTAACCCACTTTGGTGTTTACAAAAATATGACTTCACTGTCTTTCCAGATGTTTTTGATCTTACCAACTGACCTGGTCCGAGACCATTTCTTATAGAAGACCTGAACACTGATCTGCAAACCTGTTGGCAGTTTAGACCAATAGTTTTTTGCCACGTCACAGGCCTGTACAACATGACAATGAGCTATTGGTTTCCACAGCCCACAGGTTGCAACATTGCAAGTCAGTGGTGAGGCCTTCTATAACGAATGGTCTCGCCTGGTCTGACAAATGATCTATTTGTGATGTTTCAATTGACTTAAACAAATGACCCATTTTTTGATCAGCTCATAGCCATGGTGTGCAGTCAAGGGTGACATGCTGCAATTAACACACAATTACCATGAAAGTTTATGTCCATACATAGTTTATCTTAGAATCATTTTACTGGCATCAAAGCTAGCTACAAAGAGTAAAGGTGAGGCATTGTTTTAACAGTTCTATGATATTAAGGCTTGTGCAAGAAGAAACTTACCTTCTCAAAACCCATCTCACATGTAGACAGCACAGCTGTGTTGAGGGAATCTGTTTGTTCAGAATCAGACTGGACATCAACACATATTCCTCCTAAACTGTCACCTGACAACAGCATGTCTTGATTGTCTTTGTCATTCCCTACTTCCTGATAGACAAAATCTCAAATAAAAAAAAAAGCTGGATTGGATTCAATCATGACATTACGATAAAGACAAGGTAATTAAATCATTTGGTCCACCCTAGTCACTATGAGAGCATTTAGTGAAGTTTTGGTTTGAGTGGTAAAGTGCTTGGCTTCTGAACTGAGGGGTCAAGGTCCGAATCTCAGTGAAAACTGGAATTTTTAAACTTTGGGATCTTTGGGAACCTCTGAGTCCACCCAGCTCTAATGGATACTTGACAATAGTTAGGGAAAAGTCAGTTGGTCATTGTGCTGGCCACATGACACCCTCATAATCCATGGGCTACAGAAACTGATGACATTTACATCATCTGTCTCATAGATTGCAAAGTCAAAAAGAGGAACTTTACATCACTTATGCTGCCAAGGGTACTGGTACTACAAATAGGACACTAGTCTTACATCAGAGTCACGCATAGCCAAAAAACAGTCTGAGTTAATTGGTGGATCTAAAGAAGATCCAGAAAACTTAAACTCTGTGGTACCAAGTGAACCAAGATAGTAGCTTGAGTTTTCTTGCGAAAAGCCACTTACACAGATATACTTATGCTCAAAAGAGTTTGGCTTGGGGGATTTACCTGTTTGATGACCCGCTCTAGATCTCTGTAGGCAGCCTGAGCTGTGTTGCCTGGTGCAGGGGAGGTGTGCACCACATAGACATGTGAGGTGGAGGACTCCCTGATTTTTCTTTTCAATTCTCTCATTTCTTGACTAGGTCTTGAACTGGAGACATGGATAATAAACATGTAACATTAGACACAAACATGTAACATTGGACACAAACATGTAGCACTGGACACAAACAGGCAGCAAAATTGATGGAGCGAATGTAACGGGTTCGATTTTTTAATGACTATCCGATTGTATCAAATCAGATTCAGATCCAATCTGCTTTGAACTAATTATTTATAAGTTTGTTCTGTATTATATCTTTTGCTCACATTTTCTTTGCCGCTCATTGTTCTTTTGGATAAATAGGGAGATATGTGGCATTGGGGCTCAAAATTTGCATGGGATATGTGATTTGAACTGTTTGGCTATCTAGAGGGCTCAAGATCGAGATCCAACTTGAGCTGTGCTGGCAGCACTAAACCTCCAAAATTTCCCACGCCAAAAGAGATTGGACTATAATGCACTGAGCATTCTATAGCAAACAATGTGCTATACAAAAAGCAATTCTAAATTTTAAAATCAGCTTTGCTGAGCAATATCTAAATATTTTTTTTCTGTTTAAATTTTTAAAATGTCAAATGTTATTTTTACATATGGCACCACCCCATAGTACAACCTTTTGCTGTCCGCGGTTTCTGACATGAGAAAAATAGCAGTCTTGCTTCCAGGGTTATCAAGGTGGGCTTGTTTAATCTCAAAGTGAGAATACCTGAAGAAGGAAATGAAAACTTTTGATTGTTAAATAGGAATAAAGCCTGGATGAATATATGACAGTACTCTGATAAAAAAAACACACTGAACTATGTGGGAAAAAAATAATTAAAACTTGTTTAATTTTTCTAGCTCCAAACTGTTGGTTTAGTTAAATGAGGAGATGAGTCAGACAACTCTGGGAATAATAAACTTTAGAAAGAAATTAGAAAAGTTAATTTAATTGTATAAAAAGTAAAGTTCCCTTTCATACATGGCAATCTATAGTGCAGAGGATTTAAAGGTCATCTGCTTCTGTGGCTTACGGTTAGCGAAGATGTCATGTGACCAGGACAACAGCCCAACAGCCTTTACTTCTCCCAACCCATTAGAGCCGGGTGGACTCAGAGGTGCCTTAAAGATCCCGAAATTAAAAATTCCCATCTTTGCCAGGGTTTGAGCCACTTCCTTTAATTGTTTGATAGTTTGGAATCATTTGGGATGCAAGGCGTCACTTTTAATAGAACTTAGAATGTCAATGTGCTTGACGTGTATATTTTTTCTGTCCTATTCCATCAACTTTATCGCCACAGTTACAAAGCTCAGTTTACTTGTAACACCAAATATTAATCTGATGACCTTGAATTAAACTGGCAGATGGATGAAGTTCATAATAAATTTGTAAAAACAATTTTGTATAACTTTTGATTAAATGAATAGTGGTTTTCAGAATAGTTTATACACATTTTTCAAAGACTAACAATGAAAATACATAGCCAATAAGCATCCTTACATCTATGAGCCTTCTCAATGTTATCCCATTATAAGTTGTTGTTCTGAATAACACATAAGTGAGTTTCTGTTACAAATTTAACCCGGATAAGTCACAGCTACTAATTTCTCTATTTATCTCACACACACAAAAAAACAAAAAAAAAAAACAGTTCACCATCATTCGCTCTCCATGTTACTTCCTCAACCTTGGAATGTCAAGCAAATTGAACAACTGCCCAATTAGGCTTCAATGAGACCCGGGTACGCTGTTCTGCCTCACCGTGGCACCCAGGTGGAAACGGTTACTTGAGGGGGTAGCTAGGCTAAATGAATGGCGAAACATAACTCCCGTGGGGATGCCCACGGGTAGATGAGAGTCCACCTCTTGCATGGGCGGGGTTGCAAAAAAGTCCCCACAAACCTGTCACACATCCATGCACTGTTTCTCAAGGTCATGTGCAGCCAAGCATGCGTCGGGGGCCAAAGGCATTGGAAACAGCAATGCTTTACATAGGCATTGACTCGGGTCTCTCTCAAACAGAACCGTGTTCCCACAGGTTTTTTTTTTCAAACTTAGAGCTCGAAGAGCCTTTGGGTCAGCTCTTAAGACGATCAAATGGCTTCAATGAGATAATATAAACAGTATTGTTTCTTTACTCACTTGTGAAGGGAACTCCCCAAAAATGCTATAAATATCTCAGCTTGGTCAATCTGTTGCCTGCGTACTCTCAGCTCTTGCTCTGGGCTCTGTGTCAAAAAAATTAAAAAATAAAGTGTTTAACATCCTTGCTATTGTATGCAAGCATTCAGTTTAGATGATGAAGTCTTCAATCTGAGATTGGTCACCTGACTAGACTATCAGTTGTGCAAAAACTATCCTACTAGGCAAAGTGCTAGGCATAAAACAAAAAGGATAACAAAAGAGGAAAAATGCATATTGAAGGATTAGACATGGTTATCCTATGTACATTTCCTGAGAATAGCAAAGGATAAATAAGAAATAAGTTTAGAAAAAAAGGATTAATGTGGGCGTCTTAGCCATTCTAATGTCTTACATTCAAGTTATGCTGTCGTTTCCAATGATTATACATGTAAATGGTACAGATCTTTAAAGAATTAAAACAACATGTTGATGTTATTATTTAATGAGAGGGGCATGGTGGTTGAGTGGTAAGGAACTTGGCTGCTAAAATGAGGGGTTTGGAGTTCCAATCCCAGTCAACACTGTGATTCTGAGCTTTATAATTCCTCTTCTAATGCACCATCTTAATCCACCCTAGGCAGACCTTACTAACACTACAGCCTAACATCACTAACACTCTGTATGGCAGAGCTGAACAACTGAAGAAAACAGCACACCATTTTTCCCTGCAAAAGAGCCTACCTACAGCTCAGCAGCAAAAAGCAGTTTGGAAGAAGAATAAGATTTTTAGGACACCTGATAACTGATATACATATTGAAAGTAAGGCAGTTGTGCAATGCAGTTAGTATGTGACACCCTCTTAATCATTGTCCACAGAAACAGGTGATCTTTACATCATCCCCCCCCCCCCCCCCCCCCGTGGACTGCAAGGTGTAAAAAGGGGTACTCTTAACTCTTTCTCTCCGTTATTATTTTGCACGTTCCGATGGAATTATTTATTTTGCTCATTTGTGTTATGATTACACTTCAATAAATTTTTTGTATGTCATCAGAAAATGTTCTATTAAGTATATAATTATAGAAGAATGCATGCTCTTTTTATAAAACACAAATTAAAGTTTATAAAACCAAAAATTAGTTTAATTTAATGGGGTCAAATCAACGTTGGTATCGTCATTTAGGAGAGAAAGAGTTAAATATTACTAAAGGGCCTTCATCAAAGCCACACAATCTTAGAGTAAACCTTAATACATTTTTTTAAAAAGGAAACTACAACAAAAACAAACATTCCTCATGCTACACAATAATAGAATAATCCTTAATATTTTTTTTAAAAATGAAACCAAAACAACACAAAAATTAAGTATAAAGTTTTAAATATTTCAACTCACAAATATTGTAGAGTCTGGCAAGTTTCTCTCAACTGCCAGATAGACTATAGTCAGAACTTTAGATTCTTTCTCACACAGTTCACACAGCTTGGGCTGGTAGTCCTGCATGATAGAACAATAATAATAATATAACAAGTTCAAAAGTCAAACCTATTTCTACGCATCAGAATGATAAAATATTTTAAGATAACCTCACCCATTAAACCACTATTAAATAAGATCTGAACGAAGTGGTCGTCTCCTTTCCATTAGAACTAAAACAGAAAGATTTTAAAACTCCTTCATCCCACTGTCGGTCAGAGTGTTACAAGATCATCTGTCGTCATCAAGAAGTTCATAGAAGTCTAACTCATAGAGCGATGGTTATGACTGTGTATGTGTTTCATGTGTGAATGTTCTTCTTATTTGCATCTATAATGTTATTGTTACAGTAGTTACGCTGAGGTGGTCAATTGTAGTCGTTAAACTGAATTTCCATTAGATTGGACCAATAAAAATTACCTTATCTATCTTATCTTATTATAAGTACAACCCTTTTTAAATTAAAACATTGTCTATACAAATAACAAATAGTGTAGTAGTAAAGGAAGTAGAAAATTAAATCAGTTGTTAGTTTCAATACAAGTTACTTACTAGAAGAAGACTGAAACCATGGAGCTGATAAAATAAAAAATAAAAAAAGGCTTTGATATGTCACTTGGTTAACTGACCTCTGTGAACCTGGCATACTCTGACATATCACTCAGTTGACTGACCTGTGTAAACCTGACATACTCTGACATATCACTCAGTTGACTGACCTGTGTAAACCTGACATACTCTGACACATCACTCAGTTAACTGACCTGTGTAAACCTGACATACTCTGACACATCACTCAGTTAACTGATCTCTGTAAACCTGACATACTCTGACACATCACTCAGTTAACTGACCTGTGTAAACCTGACATACTCTGACACATCACTCAGTTAACTGACCTGTGTAAACCTGACATACTCTGACACATCACTCAGTTAACTGACCTGTGTAAACCTGGCATACTCTGACATATCACTCAGTTAACTGACCTCTGTGAACCTGGCATACTCTGACATATCACTCAGTTAACTGACCTGTGTAAACCTGGCATACTCTGACATATCACTCAGTTAACTGACCTGTGTAAACCTGGCATACTCTGACATATCACTCAGTTAACTGACCTCTGTGAACCTGGCATACTCTGACATATCACTCAGTTAACTGACCTGTGTAAACCTGACATACTCTGACATATCACTCAGTTGACTGACCTGTGTAAACCTGACATACTCTGACACATCACTCAGTTAACTGACCTGTGTAAACCTGACATACTCTGACACATCACTCAGTTAACTGATCTCTGTAAACCTGACATACTCTGACACATCACTCAGTTAACTGACCTGTGTAAACCTGACATACTCTGACACATCACTCAGTTAACTGACCTGTGTAAACCTGACATACTCTGACACATCACTCAGTTGACTGACCTGTGTAAACCTGACATACTCTGACACATCACTCAGTTGACTGACCTGTGTAAACCTGACATACTCTGACACATCACTCAGTTGACTGACCTGTGTAAACCTGGCATACTCTGACACATCACTCAGTTGACTGACCTGTGTAAACCTGACATACTCTGACACATCACTCAGTTGACTGACCTGTGTAAACCTGACATACTCTGACACATCACTCAGTTGACTGACCTGTGTAAACCTGACATACTCTGACACATCACTCAGTTAACTGACCTGTGTAAACCTGACATACTCTGACACATCACTCAGTTGACTGACCTGTGTAAACATGACATACTCTGACACATCACTCAGTTAACTGACCTCCGTAAACCTGACATTCTCTGACACATCACTCAGTTAACTGACCTGTGTAAACCTGACATACTCTGACACATCACTCAGTTAACTGACCTGTGTAAACCTGACATACTCTGACACATCACTCAGTTAACTGATCTCTGTAAACCTGACATACTCTGACACATCACTCAGTTAACTGACCTGTGTAAACCTGACATACTCTGACACATCACTCAGTTAACTGACCTGTGTAAACCTGACATACTCTGACACATCACTCAGTTGACTGACCTGTGTAAACCTGACATACTCTGACACATCACTCAGTTGACTGACCTGTGTAAACCTGACATACTCTGACACATCACTCAGTTGACTGACCTGTGTAAACCTGGCATACTCTGACACATCACTCAGTTGACTGACCTGTGTAAACCTGACATACTCTGACACATCACTCAGTTGACTGACCTGTGTAAACCTGACATACTCTGACACATCACTCAGTTGACTGACCTGTGTAAACCTGACATACTCTGACACATCACTCAGTTAACTGACCTGTGTAAACCTGACATACTCTGACACATCACTCAGTTGACTGACCTGTGTAAACATGACATACTCTGACACATCACTCAGTTAACTGACCTCCGTAAACCTGACATTCTCTGACACATCACTCAGTTAACTGACCTCTGTAAACCTGAAATACTCTGACACATCACAGAGTTAACTGACCTCTGTAAACCTGACATACTCTGACACATCACTCAGTTTACTGACCTCTGTAGACCTGACATACTTTGATACATTTCTCAGTTAACTGACCTCTGTAAACCTGACATACTCCGACACCATATCTGGAGACACTGATACATATACTCTTAATGTCTGAAACATCAGGTGGCTGGGGACGGCAGGAAATACTCTGTTTCCATTCATCCCAGTTAGGTTCCAATCCTCTGAAAATAGCATACACCTTAAGTCCACAATAAAGTGCTATTATGTAATGGGGAAAGGGTAAGAACTCAACGTGCCTTAAGATATGTAATGTACTGTAATGATCATAAAAGCTACATGTCATTTGATAACGCATTATAAACACCCTCTTATTTGTGTACAAGACCAAAGCCTCTATTTAAGAGATTTTAAGTTTAATAGTGTAATTGGATGGCTACCATGTGGATTGTGCCCTGGACTGTCATCTTAATGGCCCCAGGTTCAAACACTGCCCACCGCCATTCTGCGGGAGGTATGAGCTAGGATGGAATAATCTTTAATACTAAAGGAACATCCGAAACATGCAGAACAAACATACTAGTTTAATCTAGCAACATTATTGACAGATCTTATTTTGAATAACGCATGTTTTATAATGAATTTGAGCTCATGTTAAATGTTGATTGTACCAAAAACTCCCCAAGATTAAATCAACTACCTTTGTTTACATTCAGGAAGGGTCCATCCATCTCCAGTGTCGTGGAGGCAAACTCTGGCCCTCTCAGATATGATGCCTGGTGAAGCTGGACAGTGGAGCCAAGGGAAGGTTCACTCTCAAGGGCAGTCCACCAGTCTCCAGGGTGAGAATTGCCTGGACGCAAGTCAGCAAATACGAAGAAACATTATGACCAATATGAAAAAAAACCAACCTTATTTACATAACATTGTTTCAGATGTGGTAAAACACAATAATTAAAAAGTTGCAGAAAAAAAAATATTAGCTGAACTAAACAAGAGAACTTGATGATTGTAACTTCTAGATGTAGAGAGGCACTTTTCAAACAAAGCTTGTGGTTTGTGAATGGGTGTGCGAGAAAAAACTTGTACAAAATTTGCCGCAGACAGCTTTGTAAAAACAAAATTTAAAAAATTGTATTTGGATTATGAGCCTTAAATAGTTATGTCCCTTAAAAAGTAAAGTACCCTATCAGAACTTGTGGTCTATAGAGCAGATGATGTAAAGATAACCAAAGGTTTTATGTGGCCAGCATGATGACCAACAGCCTTTACTTTTCCCCAACTAATGGGTTGACTCAGAGGCGCCTTAAGTTTCCAAAATTAAAAATCCCAGTCTTCACCTAGATTCTGACCCAGGATCCCTGGCTCAGAAGCAAAGCGCATTACTGTTCAGCCACAGCCCCCCTTATGTTCCTTTGCTTAAAGACAATAGGAATTTCTTTCTAACAGATGAATTGGGGTGAGCAGTTCAAACTTTAAAGAATTAGACTGAGTAAAATAATTGTTTTACTATTTGCAAAAACACATTTTTAAAATTGAAGTTCAAAAATTCATTTCTTTAACAGCGATAAATCCAACCAACCAACAAAATAAAACCACACCTAAATCTACTATGCCTGGCCTAGTCTGAGAGTCAGTATCATCTTGAGCTATGCTCCCATATGCCAGTTTGGACAGCCTATTTTCCAACTCTTGTTTAGCTCGTAGAATATTTTGAATCTCGCTTTCTTTGGTTTCTCTAAAAAGCTGGGGGAAAAAAAGACAAAATTAAATACAGAGAGTCCAAAAAGTGTGATTTTAATTGTTTTTTTTAAAACCATCTCAATCATGTGAGCAAATGTCTGGGACCTACGTTGGAGTGAACGTAACAATGTAAGACAAATATATAAGGAACAGCGCGGAGCCGATAAGTAAAAATGATAAAATGTAAAGCTAAACATTTTCAATTAATGCACCGATTAAAATATAAACATGATTATTTGCGAATTGCTCACAACAAAAGAATGTACAATTTTATTTCCAAGGATTATGGTAGATCTACAGTAAATGCCAACAATAGGTCAGACAATGAATGCAGTCCAACTAGGATGTCATATGACAGTATATCACAAATTATGAGGTATCAGGGGAGGAGGGAGAAGGATATCATTTTGATATTGTTAGATACGGATTTAATTTTTTTTTTAAAGTGTGATTGTATCACTTAACAAAATCTGGACTCTCAGTGTTGACTATATGACTAGAAGTTTTTTCCTATGTGCCAATAAGAAATTACAGATTTTCATCTGTAGTGGAAAAAACTTTATATAGCAAGCTTTTTGATATATCCAGTCTACAGAATAAAGAAATGTTTATAAGCTTCATTTTAAAAAACATGTTATAAAACATGATAATTTTTGGTAAACATTTTAGCACTATGTAATTAAATTTTCAAAGTTCTTCCATTTCTAGCTTTTATTTAGTTGGCAACTTTGAATTTCACTTTAGTGTCCTTGACATTGTTTTGTTTAGAAATCCGCAATATTAAAAGGTAAGATATGAATATGTAACGAAAAAGGTTTATTATGCATTTATGTAAACATTTTTTTACAACTATTCCTGTTGCTTTCTTTGATAATGAGTCAAAATTTTAATTAAATATTTACAAAACAACTGACTAATTATTGTGGTAAACAACAATGACCTTAAATTGTCTCTGCACTTTATCTCTATCACATTCAAATACAGAAGCCCTGACCAAGGCCTCCTGCTCTGCCTCCAGGGCAGCATCCCTCTCTGCCCTCATGCGTGTGCAGGTTTTCTGAAGAGCCAGGAGCTCTGCCCTGAGTCTCTTGTTCTCAGTTTCAAGTTTCTTCTCTTTCTTTTGCATGTTGGCGATTTCATTATCTTTGTTCAACCTGTACATCTCAAAGTCTTTCCTGATTCGTTCAACCTCTGGGTTCTCCAAATCCATGGAGAGGGCTGATCTACAAGAAGAAACAAAAAAACAACATTTTGAGCTACTAACCTTCATATCTACAAGGAACGCTTAAGCTAAAAGTACATCATCAAACCCAGTTATTTCTAAGTTTTTTTTTAGTAACCCTCAACTGCACATTGCAGCTAACCAAGCATGTGGGAACTGACCATGTTAAGAGGCCACATTGTTTAAGTGTAGAGATATGATCGGAAATATGTGTAGGGTTTTTAGATAGAAGTCAGAAGTCCTTGAAAAATAAATTATGTAAACTTGTAAATGATTTGAAGAAAAGGTCCAGAAATGTCTAGAACATTTTTTTTGGAAGACTATAAGGCAAAACAAGGTTAGATATCAGGTTCATTGGTTTAGTTATTGGTTACTAAGAAGTTGTTCAGAAATGATTGATCATTAGTCGTTTGATTGTATATTATACAATTTGCTTTATTTGGCAGTAATATTTGTCAATCACACAATTCTAGTATTCATGATTCTGACAAGTGAGTTATGTATTATGTTACTTTTTTTCATTGCAGGAATATTTATTTTGTTGAACTCAGTTTAAAAACTGTGTTTCTTCTGTGTGTTTAAATATAAGCAACATGTTTAAAAAATGTAATTTAAGCAAGTGTACAAGTGTAATTTTATGTACAAGCAATAATGTTTCTTACAAAATTTATAAATTATAAAATAAGTTTACAAGTTATTTGGAGTGATTTTAATCATAAAGAACTATGTAAGAACATAACAAATTTTTTCAAATTTGAAGTACAAATCAAGTTTAATCTACAGCATCTTTCTGATGGACTCATTTACAGGGAAGATTATTACATGCCTGCATAGATTATCTTATAAAAGTGAAATCACCTTAAACTTCCACCTTTTGGCTTGCTACGACCAAGAGACCCGACACTCCGGAGGCCCAGCTTTCCTCTAGGTTTTATTTCTATTGGGATCCTCTTTAACACTCCATTAGTTCCCTCAAGGTCTGACCCGAGAATATCTTCATCATCATGCGATCGCATGAATGAGCTACCAGTGCCCATTTTACAGAACAGGTAGGTAGTTGCTAACTGAAAAAAAAAATAATGACAACAAATCCCTATTTTTGTTATTAAAATTTTTATTTTGAATTTATCAATGTATTAGAGACAAGACTGAAAGTACAACAGAATATTTGTATATCTAGATAACTACATTATGAATGGATCTATGATTTAATGGTCTACACTATTTAATTTTGGGTGGAAATAGTTGTCAGAGGAGACAAATAGGATAATAGGGAAGCAAGAAAGAACCCCAGTTGGGATACCCTAGGACTGAGTCCATTGCACTGGCGGGGATGGAAGAAAACCCCAAAAACATGTCATTATCCAAAAATAGTTCCTCCAAGGACCATTTTTATGGTGGACTACTGCAAGGGTGATGATATGATACAAAGATGGAATACAGTATGGGAGAGTTTACTGGTGTGCTTGGCCGATAGCCTCGCTTCTAATCCAAGCGCCTTTGCATATGAGCCATCAGTAATAGATGTAGATCTAGATCAATAATTTACATCTGGTTGGATCTTTCCCAGACAGAAGTTTGTTTAGACAGGTTGATGGAGGCAAGCTCCATAGACCTAGGAACTACTAGTGTTGTAGAGTTCCAAGAGTCAACACTAATAATTATGACAATAACGAACATTTACTATAGAGTTCTAGATCTAGATTTATCTAACTAATAAAAATTTGATTTAATGATAAAGATCTAGATCTAGTAATTATATTGTTTAATATTTATAGATCTAGTCTAGATTCTTGTGTAATAATATTTTAGTAACAATAATTGACTCTAGAATTAGACTCTTTCTAGAATTTAGATGACCTAGACCTACGTCTTATTGTCTAGATCTAGATAATATCTCATATGTTACAGACTTTACTTAAAAAAAAGAAGATAATTATGTCCTACACATTTCATGTGTCAATCTAGTCATGCATTGTTAATCAATTACTTAAACTCTGCCAAGGCGTTGGTTTTCCTAACTGATACATGATTTAGACAACCCATTCCTTTCACTTATTAAATATAACTTTAAATTTTTTTATCTGATTAATCTTAGACTTAGGTATAGTAAACTTAGACTCTAGAATGCAGTAAAAAAAGTCTTAAAAAGTAACTAGATCTATTCTATAGACTATAGATCTAGTCAGTTTAAGTTACAGTAGTAATACTAGTATAAGTATATAGATCTATAACAATAATAAGGCTTGTCTAAGTCCAAAGATTAGTGAGGAATGGAGTATTTCCCGTGGCCATGCAGCCCAAGCTGTGACCTACATATTTTGCCACATCCAGGGCAAGCATAACCATTGTTCATAATAGGTAGTCAATTTAGATTTTCTTTTTGCTGTCTGCACTTGTCCTCGGCAGTGGCTTTTTTTTGGACTCAAATGTGTATCCCACCGCCTTTGTGAGTGCCTCCAGCTGTCTCGTTCTGAGGCTTCATGCAACTAGGTGCTCTCTTCTATGTCAGCTAAGGCACGTTGGTACCTAAGCTGGTCTTTAAAGCGTTTCCGTGGGGCAACTCTGTTACGTCGACCAACTTTTAGCTCACAAAAAAAAAAAAGACTGCCTTTGACATTTGTTCGTCTCCCATATGGGATATGTGCCCTGCCCAGTGTAACTGTCAAACCATAAGAAGACCCTCTATAATTCTATACTGTCCATACTTGCGTTTGCAAGGACATCGCTGTTTGTAGTGTTGTCTTGCCACAGTATTTCCATGATAAAGCGCAAGCATTTTTGGTGAAAGCTCTCAAGTAGTCTTAGTTGCTTTCTGTATAGTAAAATAGTACCCATATCTCAGATCCATATATGATGATATAGAAGGGTTGAGAAAACCACTGCTTTTTAGACATTGATTTTTGTAGGCAAGCGGAGTGATTTATTCCACCAAACTCTTGCCTGAAGGCATCCCTGGCCAGGTAGCCCTAAGCCTAGTAAATCTAATTAGCTCTAATATTTATGTTCAACTAAAAGAACAAACCAAAGAAAATACTATCATAATTATATATAATATAATATAGGTTTATAGTATAATAATAAACAAATAAATTAAGTATTAAGTAAGTTAGAGACATTAGACATGATTAGTTAAGTTACAATTAGATTAGAGTACTTAGACTTAGAGATTAGAGAGGCCTCTAACTCTAACAAAAAAATATTAAAATAAATAATATTATTAATTAGACCTCTATTGCCAATTCAGAATCATCATTATCATGATTTCATTATGATTATCATCTAAACTAGAGTAGAAATACTCAAATACTACATCTAATCATCTATACTTAGACTCTAAATCTAAAAAATAAATGGATTCCAAACTAGATCGATATCTATAAAGTTATAAAGTCTAGACACTCTAGATCTATAGAATATATTATATAGATCTACATCTACATCTAGTATTAGTATTGTTAGACTGGGAATCTATGGCAATGACTATGACTAGGATGATGAAAATATAAATCTACAAGCTATTCAACATTTCGCTCCTTTGTTTACTTCCGGTACCAATGGAATCGCTACATATTTCCTTCGCATTTTACCTCTCTTTACCTCTCTCTTTATTTTTTTTTTTTTAATTATCGACGATTCTGCTCCTGGCCTTTTAAAATTAGACCTATCTTATCTTATCTTATATAATACAGACGTTACTTCAAAAAAGATGATTACGTCCTATGCGTCATGCATATTAACCAATGGCTGCTCCCTGTTTACAGTAATCATAGATGAGTTAAATTTTCGTTTTGTTGTATATAAACCAAATAAAATTCCTTTAAAAAGCTATTCAACTAATAAACTAATATCTTTAAATTATAGATTTAACTTAATTTAGCATTATTTCCACTAATTAATTCAAATTAACAACTCTTAGTTTAGGTATTTTTATATTCTTAGATTTTAGATCTAGTCAGTCTTAGACTTAGACTTTAATTAAGGCCTTAGATCTACTAATCATCTACAAATACTACTAATTATAAACTAATAGTAATACTCTATATAGTTAGTTAAAGTTAGTTAAACACATAAATATATTGATCTACAATTAGATCTAGATCTTGAATTAGATCTGGATCTAGTCTAGGTCTATATTTTGAATAAACCATTTGATTGTCATTGTAAATTAGCTATCACTTTAGACTTAGCTTAGGCCATCTTAGGCATTTTTAACCTTAAACTATTTTAGACTAGACCTTTTAAAACTAAAATCAACAACAGTCATCATGAAATTGCTCTGGCTATTTATCCTAATAATTACTAAATACACACTAGCTGAACACAGAACTAGATCTACCTCAGTCAACACTAAACTTAAAAATGAAACAACAGTCATAATCAATCATCACACTTTAGATCAATGCAACTTCAAAAATAACCTAACATACACATCAATAACATTAAAGAAGATTACCCATCACAAATGGAAGTTCTCAATCAGACACAGTAGAAATAAATACCTTTCACTGTTAATATTGATAGCAGGAGATGTAGAGTCAAATCCAGGGCCTAGATCTAAAGATAGATGCAACATCTGCAAAAAAGTATGCACCATGAAACAGAAAGCCATTCAATGTGACACCTGCGATGAATGGTACCATGCATCATGTCTCCATATGAATACACCTGTGTATTATGCCTTAGGCAACAAAGATGCATCATGGCACTGTGTACCGTGTGGGTTACCTCAGTTTACATCAGGACTGTTTGATTCCTTTGATGCGGACACTTCTAACCCATACAACATCTTAAACACCATCCCAAAACCAACTCACCAACCACTAGCCAGATCCACTCCTGTTAAACCTAAATCTACTAAAATTAATACAACAGCCTCACTAAACAAACCTCCTAAAGAAGTAATACCAAAATACCTTAAAACCTTAGTAATAAATTTTCAAAGTATTAGGAACAAAACAGCAGACTTAGAAATTTTATTAGAATGTGAGAAACCAGACATAATTGCAGGAACAGAAACTTGGCTACATCCTGAAATTTATAATGCAGAAATTTTCAATAGTAATTATGAAATTTTTAGAAAAGATAGGGCTGATAATCATGGAGGAGTTCTTTTAGCAATAAAAAACACTCTTATAGCTGAAGAAATTACCTTACCTAACTCAAAAAACATAGAATCTACATTTTGTAAAATTAATACCACCTCAACATCCCTTATAATAGGCAGCATTTACAGACCACCAAATTCTAGTTTAGAATACATGCAGGAACTATGTAATCAGATTACTACACTTAAAGAGACAAATAAAAATGCAGTTTTTTGGATTATGGGTGACTTCAACCTACCTGATATAAATTGGAAAACACTAACCATAGATAAACACCAAAACCTTAAGGACATAAATGAGCTTTTCATAGAAACTTTACACAACCTAAGTTTAGATCAAATCATTAAAAAGCCAACTAGATTAAACAACACATTAGATCTCTTCTTAACCAACAGACCTGGATTAGTAGTTGATTATGATATTATCCCTGGTCTATCAGACCATGAGATCATAATAATACACAGTCAGATAAAAGCAGTAGCCAATACAAAAACCAAAAGAAAAATCTTACTCTGGAATAAATGTAACCTAACACAACTACACCAAGCTGCATTAAACTTTCAACAAACATTCTTATTAGAAAAAGACATTAACCAACCAGTCGATGACCTCTGGAATTTCATTAAAAACCATCTTAAAAGCATTATAGAAAATCATATACCAACTAAATACACATCAAACAAAATAAATAAATGCTGGTTTAATAATAGACTAAAGAAGCTTTGTAAACAGAAGGAAAACCTATATAGAAAATTTAAAGAAACCAAGGCAGAAAGAGTTTACAAAAAGTATATAAAAATTAAACACCTAACCCAAAAAGTAAGCAGACAGCTGCAGAGTGAATACATAAACAATGTAATATCTAAAGATAACAACAAAAACCTATGGTCATACATTAAGTCTAAGAAAATGGAAACAACAGGCATAGCGCCATTAAAAGATGAACATAACATAATACATAATGATAATGAAACAAAAGCAAACATCCTAAACAAATACTTTGCATCAGCATTCTCAGCCCCAGGAGACAAAGACATATTTCTTAATTTGAACAGAGTAGACAACATAGAAGATTTAGTAGTACAAGAAAATGGAATTAAAAAACTATTAGCCAACACCAAGCCAAATAAAGCGTCTGGACCTGATGGTATTCCAGCTAGATTACTCAAAGAACTAAGCAATGAGCTAGCCCCAGTGTTCAAAATACTCTTTCAGGCATCGCTTAACCAGGGCAGAGTACCAAAGGACTGGAAAGAAGCTAATGTCACCCCCCTATTTAAAAAAGGAGAAAAATCTGATCCAGGAAACTACAGACCAGTATCACTTACCAGCATCACATGTAAAATACTAGAACACATAATATGTAGCAACATCATAAACCACTTAGACAAACATAATGTCCTCACCCCATACCAACATGGCTTTAGGAAATATAGATCATGTGAAACACAACTAATAGGACTAATTGATGATTTCTCAAAAGGTTTAGATAATAGTGAACAAATAGATGCTATCTTACTAGATTTTTCCAAGGCTTTTGACAAAGTTCACCACCATAGTTTGCTTAAAAAATTAAAATATTTTGGCATTAACGGTCCACTGCATCAGTGGATTAAAGATTTTCTGATAGGGAGAGAACAAACTGTAATAATAAATGGCTCTAAATCAACACCAATAACAGTAAACTCAGGTGTACCTCAAGGAACAGTCTTGGGTCCACTACTATTTTTAATTTACATAAATGATTTACCAAATTGCATTAGTTCAGGAACAAAAGTCAGATTATTTGCAGACGATTGCATAATATATAGAACAATAAAAACAAAACAAGACACAGATATTTTACAAAGAGAATTAGATGAATTACAGAAATGGGAATCAAATTGGAGCATGTCTTTCCACCCAGAAAAATGTCAGTTGTTAAGAGTAACAAAAAAAATTAAACAAATTAATTCCACTTATCTTATTCATGGCAAACCAGTAACAGACTAAAAACTCAAAATACCTAGGTGTTATAATAAATGAAAAACTGTCATGGAATCCACATATTGATGAAACTATAAAAAAATCCAACAAAGCATTAGGGTTTATTAAAAGAAATTTCTATAAATCAAATAAGAACATAAAACTAAAATGTTATTTAACCTTGGTTAGGCCAATAATAGAATATGCATCCACCGTGTGGGACCCCTCAACTCAAGAAAACATTAAGAAACTGGAACAAACACAAAATAGAGCAGTGAGATTCATAACAAACGAATATTCACATTTGACTAGGGTAACACTATTAGTAAAATCACTAAATTTAGAAAGCCTTCAGGACAGAAGACTCAAAAGTAAAGTAGCAATTATACATAAAACACTGAACCATAATCTTCAAATACAAAAACAAAATTTAATAAAATACTCTGAAAGACACAAAAATAAAGGCACATTCCTTGTCCCATATGCTAGGACAAATTTGTACAAATACTCCTTCTTCCCTAGTGCTATTAGAGCATGGAATGGGTTGCCTGAGCTAGCCAGAAAAACCAGTGACTTGGCAGAATTTAAGTCATTGGTTAATATGCGTGACTAAATGCATGACGCGTAGGACGTAATCATCTTCTTTTTTGAAGTAACGTCTGTATTATATAAGATAAATTCTGCCAAGTCACTGGTTTTTCTGGCTAGCTCAGGCAACCCATTCCATGCTCTAATAGCACTAGGGAAGAAGGAGTATTTGTACAAATTTGTCCTAGCATATGGGACGAGGAATGTGCCTTTATTTCAGAGTATTTTATTAAATTTTGTTTTTGTATTTGAAGATTATGGTTCAGTGTTTTATGTATAATTGCTATTTTACTTTTGAGTCTTCTGTCCTGAAGGCTTTCTAAATTTAGTGATTTTACTAATGGTGTTACTCTAGTCAAATGTGAATATTCGTTTGTTATGAATCTCACTGCTCTATTTTGTGTTTGTTCCAGTTTCTTAATGTTTTCTTGAGTTGAGGGGTCCCACACGGTGGATGCATATTCTATTATTGGCCTAACCAAGGTTAAATAACATTTTAGTTTTATGTTCTTATTTGATTTATAGAAATTTCTTTTAATAAACCCTAATGCTTTGTTTGATTTTTTTATAGTTTCATCAATATGTGGATTCCATGACAGTTTTTCATTTATTATAACACCTAGGTATTTTGCGTTTTTAGTCTGTGTTACTGGTTTGCCATGAATAAGATAAGTGGAATTAATTTGTTTTAGTTTTTTTGTTACTCTTAACAACTGACATTTTTTCTGGGTGGAAAGACATGCTCCAATTTGATTCCCATTTCTGTAATTCATCTAATTCTCTTTGTAAAATATCTGTGTCTTGTGTTGCTTTTATTGTTCTATATATTATGCAATCGTCTGGTAAATCATTTATGTAAATTAAAAATAGTAGTGGACCCAAGACTGTTCCTTGAGGTACACCTGAGTTTACTGTTATTGGTGTTGATTTAGAGCCATTTATTATTACAGTTTGTTCTCTCCCTATCAGAAAATCTTTAATCCACTGATGCAGTGGACCATTAATGCCGAAATATTTTAATTTTTTAAGCAAACTATGGTGGTGAACTAGATTGAAATATTTATAGTAGAGCCCTGCAAATTGTTTCTACCAAAATAATCATTATTTATTTAAGTACTAAAATAAATTTAGCTTCTTGCAGCTATTAAGACCCACAGGCTCAAGTGTAGTGGACAAACACACGCACTATTCTGACCAACAATCACCAATATCGCACTAGCGAAATAATTATGCTTTGTCAAATGTTAAATTATTTGTCCGAGCGTTACGTAATTTGTATATTAAAAGTTAGTTTGATGAAACGAACTGTAGTGGGGAAAAAACTGTAAGATATTTTTTCAAGCGTTAAGAAGATTTGTAGTCCGTGGTCAATATTAGCGGTTGTTTCCCTTTGAACAGTACCATTATCCCATCTTTTTCAACCTCTTTTCAATCTGGCGCAAGAGACATTTCGTTCGTTCAGTGGCATCCGTAGGGTCAGCTCACGATGTCACCCCCTCCATCAAATCCCCACCCCTACAAAAAAAAAAGATCATGATAATAATTTCTTTGGTTTGTTGTTTTAGTCGAACGATCGGATAACATCTAGCTAATTACATGTTTGATGTGGCACAACTGTATAATGACTTTCTGATTCTACTCTAAGACTCATGCGTCATAGAGATATAGTGAATTCTATAAAAAGTTATTAGACCTATATGTATTAAAATTTAAAATTATATTAGATTTAAAAACAGACTAAGCACCATAAGTCCATTTGTCCCATTTTAAATCTGAAATTGTTCCTTATTAACTTCCGTTTTGAAAAGGTTATTTCCCATAACACCACAGAGCCGCAGACGGTAGAAAACGATAGTAGAGATTCTTCGAGAAGCCCCAATGGCTTATCAGTTGTAGGACAATTGGGGGTCCGGGGGCTTGATCTTTTTTGGTTGGGCTCCTGCATTTGCGTAATATTTAATATAAAAAAAACACTAATTTGCCCCCCCCCCCATTTTTTTTTCAAGTGGGGGCCTAGGGGATTCTCAAATGCTCCCCCTCCTCCCCCACCCTAGCTACGCCATTGTGTATGAGATCAATGCTCTCATTCAGGGCCTGACTTAAGTATGTGGAGACCGCGGGCAGAATTTTTATGGAGGCCCCTACACATTTTCGAAAGATTTAATACAAATCTACTTTTTGACACTTGTTTATTATCATAGGCCTACTGATGTCTAACAGTAACAGCAAGCCATATTTTAGAAGGAAAAAAGTAGAGTATTCGTACATTTTATTTAACTTTCCTACTTTAAAAAGTTACAATTATTTCAAATTGCAGTTTTAGTACTACAAATGTATATTTTGTATAAGAAGTTTGTGGAGAGTAAAACAATGAATGACCCATTGACGTAGATCAGATACTGCAATTATATATTACGAGCATTGGAGCATGCTACAAGCATACTTTTTAACCACAACAAAATTGACAGCCGTGAAATGGCTTTTTCTGTCGCTAAAGACAATGAATGCGCATCATGCCTCATGTGCCTTGATGAATCAGTAGTTTTAGTTTCTTCTTGAGTCCGGTCAGAATCTGATATGACTAAACAAGCCAGTTCCAGAGCAGCAAAGTTAGCCACAGTTCGTGCCTGTAGATGCTCTAGTTTGAACAACGCTTGCTGTTTTAGATGACAACTTTATCTGCATCAGATGTGAGAAAATAGACATCTCGCAATTGGGTTTGCGTGGCCATATGTCTACGAAAGTATGTAAATTATCAACAACCAAGATAGTTACGTAAATATTCAATAACAATACATACATTTGGATGTTTCTACGTATTTCCACAGAATCGACCCATCATGATCCACGAAGCTGAAATTAAAACAGTAATCATCTTATTCCACTTCTGACTAATCCTGTTACCGTCGCGTGCATTTAATTTCCGCCCCCACAGTCTCCCTCGATTTAATGTCGTTTGGTACTGTGTTTGCTCAGTGTGTGTGTGTGAGTTGGAATTTTAAATTAATGAGTCCAAAAGTGTGTGATGTGCGTTATGTGTTTAGTATACCAGATGCTCCAACAGAAGTTTTTAATCACAAACATTTTTAACTAAATTTAAGGTGGTGATTAATTTGCATATGCTGTTTAAATGTACTTTTTTTGGTAAAATAGATTATTCTAAAAATGTGATGAAAGCATTTTGTTTTCCCGCGTTTAGTAAATAAATGTTACACTTAGGCCTATAACATATTGTTAACCGACTCTTGTAGATGATAGATTTAATTAAAGCCAATACAAAGTAATCTCAAAATAATATCAAGATGGCTGCCTGGTAGTGTAGTATGCTGTATGTACTGAGGTCTTGATGGTGAAAGTAGCTACGTACCCCTTTCGGACCTCGCGATCTATAGAGCTAATGATGTAAAAGGCCAACGGTTAACGAGAGTGTCATAAGTCCAGCACAACGACCATTCTCATTTACTTATGTGAAGTGCCTAATAGAGTTGGGTGGACTTAAGAGCGACCGAAAAAAAAACAAAGAAACCCAGCATTCAAAATCCCAGCCTTCACTGCGATGTTAACCTGAGACCCTCCTGTTCGAAAGCCTTGCGTTGTTCACTCAGCCACCACGCTCCGTGGTCTCGATGGTCTCAGTTGTTTCCTATCTGAAAACATCACAAATGAGGTCAAGGTCAAGGCTGGATAAAGTTATTTTTATCCGAAAACATCACAAATGAGGGCAAGGTCAAGGCTGAACAAAGTTATTTTTATCTGAAAACGCCACAAATGAGGTCAAGGTCAAGGCTGGATAAAGTTCATTTTTTTTTATCTGAAAACGTCACAAATGAGGTCAAGGTCAAGGCTGGATAAAAGTTAATTTTTTAAATCTGAAAACATCACAAGACTTTCCAGGACATGAAAATGATTGATTGACGATATATGTTACAAATAAGAAATCTAGTTTCTTAAAATTAAGTTGGTGTTGGCATCTAGTGGAGATTTTCAGACATGGCAGAGGCTTAGCTAGGGTGGTGGGAGGGAGGGGGGAAATTTGAAAATCCCCCCAAATGTTTTTTGTTTTAACATTAAACATTAAATATTACGCAAAATGCAGAGGCCCCCAAAGAGGTCAAGTCCCCCGGGTCCCCAAATAATGGCGAATTCCTAGCTACGCCACTGATACATGGCGGAAATAAAAACTCTAACTATCTAGCTTTTTTGGTGTATCCGGGGCATAAAATTAAGGAAGTGTTGGCATGCTACGTTTTTTTAAAGGCATTGTTTAGAGTAAAGCTCAAAGGGAAGGAGTGGGTTTTTAGGCAATTAAAATAATCTTCCTATTTTGAAAAAAATTTATGGTCAACTCAGCTTGACCACAGCTTGACCACAGCATAGCCAACATTCTGTAGTGCGAAACAA
Organism: Biomphalaria sudanica; assembly: GCA_036873155.1. NCBI lineage: Eukaryota > Metazoa > Mollusca > Gastropoda > Planorbidae > Biomphalaria > Biomphalaria sudanica. The sequence goes on from JAZGLO010006666.1 coordinate 778,901, forward strand.
CTAAGAAGAAGAGCCACATATATTTCAATACTGCAAGATTTACCTCCCCTTTCTATATCAAATAAAATTAATTTATTACAAACAGCTTATTAATCGGTTCATTATTATCTTATCTTATATTATATAATACAGACGTTACTTCAAAAAAGAAGATGATTACGTCCTACGAGTCATGCATTTAGTCATGCATAAAAACCAATGACCTAAATTCTGCCAAGTCACTGGTTTTCCTGGCTAGCGCAGGCAACCCATTCCATGCTCTAATAGCACTAGGAAAGAAGGAGTATTTGTACAAATTTGTCCTAGCATATGGGATGAGGGATGTGCCTTAATCTTTGTGTCTTTCTGAGTATTTTATTACATTTTTTTTTTGTATGTGGTCGATTGATTCATATGCTGGTAGGGAGATTGAATGATTGTGCAAAAGTTTCAACTTGATCCGAGAATGAGAAACGGGAGATATAACGTGTTCGAGATTTGAACCAGATAGAACAACAGTTAGAGTGGATATAAGCTTTGTAAAATACAAAGAACTGTAAATAACTTGATTCGGAATTAATAAAGACATCGCAACATCAATATTTATAAAAGTAGAAATAAAGGTCACATCATCAGAACATTTCTGATCACCAAGTGGATACTATAAAGGGAACTATAATGAATTTTGTTTCAATTCAACGAAGCTCGACCCTGGAAGTGCCAAAGAATACAAATTCACTTCCATAATACCAACTATTGTTGTAATAATAATAATAATAACCCCTGTAAACCTAGTTGCATGTAGGTAGGGCATGAGATTCGCCAATGGCACAACATTGACAAGGCTGCTTCCTTAACATTGCTCAAAGCAAGTCATCTCTATCCCGAAACAGAAGGCTTTGTTACAGCAATACAGGACAGAGTAATCAGGACAAAAAATTACGTGAAGCATATCCTTAAAATCAATGTTAGTGACAATTTCAAAAATGTAAAAATGTGGGTGAGTCGATTGATCACATTATGGCAGGATGTTCAGCCATTTCAGAATCTGCCAACCTAGGTCGCAAAGCTAATACACCAGCACTTGGCTTTGACACATAATTTGATCGGTAAGGATACTCCTCCTTATTACAAATACTCACCACAAGACGTTCTCGAGTCTGATCACCATCTGTTGTACTGGAATAAGCCTATTTGACCGACAAAACGGTAGATTTTAATTTTGATCTGCTGCTCATTGATAAAAATAAAAAAAAAAAAAAAGCCGCTACCATTATTGACATCGCCGTACCACTATCTTATAATTCAAAAAACTGAGTTGGAAAAACAACGAAAATATGGGAACCTAGGCTTGGAGTTTAAGCGTTTATGGAAGTTATCCAAAATAACAGTATACCTCATTGTTATATCAACCAATGGGATAATAACAACTGACCTCACAGATACCTTCAAGGCCCTTAACATTCCAAGGAACATTCTCGTTGCCTGTCAGAGGGCAGTACTGCTGCAGACCTTCTACATCACCAGAAAATTCTCCGGCAGAAACTGATAAAGGGACTACAATGAATTTTGTTTCTCTTTAACGAAACTCGATCGTGGCAGCGACAGAGAATGAATACTCGTTCGTTTCTAACATAATAATAATAATATTAATAATAGTAACCGTGTGTGTGTGCGTGTGTGTGTGTGTGGGGGGGGGGGTGATAACTAACCTTGCAGACGTGTCCCTGATTCTCGTTACTTGTCAGAGAGGGCGGTATTGCAGCTCTCCAGTCACATCATCAGAAAACTCTGCCGTAGACACTGACAAGGGGGATTACAATGAATTTTGTTTCCTCAGTGGCAGTGTCATAGAATGGTTAATAGGTCACTTGAATTAATTATAATTAAACAATAATAATACAATATCTCTCTAGCACGTACTAAAAAGAATGAAGGCTTGTGTAGGCGCCATTGTGAAAAGAATTGGGGGGTAGGGAGGGGGAGCGAATTGGCGGGAAAGCCATTTATTTTCAGACTTCTGCTGGAGTGTTATTATGCTTACCAGGAACTCGATCAAAACTGACCGATTAAACCCAATCAAACGCAACAAAAACACCCCCACTCCCCACCTCCAATCCATCCCTCTCGATCTTTCGGTCAGATAATGACATTTTCACTCCCTGACTCGGTGGAGCATCCATTCCCGGCATGCAAAGCGCCGACCTAACCGATCTGTTGCATTGACGAGTGCTTCATCCCTCCCGACCCCCCCCCCCCCCCAAATCGAGTCACCTCTAGTTCTCAGAGTATGCACATCACAGTCACACGATAGAGACTTCAGAATGAAAGACTGGGATGGGGGCGGGGGGGGGGAGAATTGGATGGAAGAAAAAAACAACAACAAGGGGACATAATTCAGACCTGATCAAACGACATCTCCGGTCAGACGTCAGCTCCGATTGCCTTTAATGGCCTGTGATGGCCCGGTTTGGGAGAAGGGGTGGGGGACGAGTGGTCCGAGAAAGATGCTTTCCCCATGGCTCTTGGCTCGGGCTACTAATTATAGGGTCGGGGGATTTTCAATCATCGAAAATCGGAATGGGGGGTCCCAGAATTTCGAGGCAGGGGGGGGGAAGAGCATACAGTAAGGATGTTACGGTTTTTGCGAGGGCGGAAAGCATTGGATGAAAAAAAAACAACAACAAATAAACAAGTGTATAGACTAGACGTATAGATCCTAGGGGCAGCGTCAGGTTTAGTGAAGCTTTAAGGCTTTTTAAACATCAACTACACTGGAAACTAGTTTTTGGTCTAAACTGCCCTGGACCATCGATAAATCTGAACGACAGTCCAGTGCGCAAACCGCACGACCAGACAGCCATCCTGACTGACTTGACAGACTCTACTTACTTCTCCACTCGACTCACTTCTTCATCTAAAAACTCTCGACTACCTTACTGTCAACCAAGTATGGAGTACTTCAATAAACTATACTTGCATTACTTCTTCAACTGACTTTTATCGACTAAAACTCTCGATCTCTCATCTAATCTCACTTCCGGTCATACTTATGTTCACTATTAACATTTTCACGCTGGATGTGGCAAAATATGTAGGTCACAGCTGGGACTCACTGATCTTCGGACTCGAAGACTAGCCATATTATTATTATTATTATTATTATTCACATAATTCACTGAAAGTACAATAATGTCCAATAAGATTTGTCATTGACACCGAGATCAGTTATTTTGGCAGTCTTTTGGGGCGAGCTAAAAGGTGATCGACGCAAGAGAGGTGCCCACGGAAATGCTTTAAAGACCAGCTTAGGCGTCAACTTTCCTTGGCTGACATAGAAGAGAGCGCCTGGTTGCAGGCGGCGCCAGAACAAGACAGCTCACAAAGGCCGCGGGATACACATTTGAGACCAAAAGAAAATCCGCTGCCGAGGACAGACGTAGACGGCGACAATAAAATCTTAATCGACCACCAGCGGACAATGGTTATGCTTGTGCTGGATGTGGCAAAATATGTAGGTCACATTTGGGGCTGCGTAGCTATGGGCATAACTGTATTTCTCATTAATCTTCGGACTCAAAGACAAGCCTAATTACTATACTATATTATTATTATATTATTTTAGATTTGAATACATCAATATGATGACAGGTCCAGTTTGTATATTCTTCTAGTCTGTATGTACTTTTTTTTATTTGACATTTTCTCAGTGTGCATTTTTATTTAAGTTAGTACATTTTTTTTTTACAAAGCTTATATCAACTCACTCTGTCTGTCTGTCAGTCTGTGTGTCTGTCTGACCAAAAGTTTGTACACGTCATTTCTCCGACACCCAATCTCGCATCAAGCTAAAATTTTGCACAATTATTTATGAATAAAAAATATAAATAAAATAAACCAATTTATTAATTAACTATTGGTAATTAATTACTTTGATTAGTATCTCAAATAAGGGAAAGAAATAGTTCTTGACTGTAGTGGTGGTATAAGCTGAATTAGTCTCCTTTATAGATTGTTGTTTGAGGCTTATTACAAATTTAATGACATGACTGATCCAGACTAATTGATATAAGCTTTGTTTTTTTCAAAAGTATTTTTTTTTGTACTTTGCTTGTTTAACTGGTACAATGGCTTCGGGTTGTATATAGTTTAGTTTCTATCTTGTTTGTATTTTGCAGATCTAAATTTGTTTAAGCATGTGGAAGTCCTCCCCCCACACACACACACACAACGCACCTCATCGAGGATGAGGCCAAAGGCAGTTGCACAGCAACTCCGGCACTGTGGCCCTGACCTTGATAATACCGGGTACTTAACTCTTTCTTCCGTAATTATTTACCACATTCTGGTGGAATCAACGCTGGTATCGTCAGTTAGGAGAGAAAGAGTTAAAGATACCCGTTATTTCGTTTTCCCAGAAATCTCGAGACGATTACGTGACATGTTTATCTAGATAACATCTTGTCAGTAGGCAGCACCAAACCATATCACCATCTCATTTTCTCGCGCTATGTCGTAGCTGGATACTAGTCAATATTTGGTGTTTCGATTGCTTAGAAATAAAAAAAAGGACCTTACACTACAATAGAACGATCGCACGTAAGTTACTAGATAAAATCTAGCTTTGGTGACTGTGGCCATTTTTTTACATAAGTAAACCTGGCTTTTACAACAAAGCTTATATCAACTCACTCTATCTGTCTGTCTCTCTGTCTGCTTGTCTATCTGGCTGTCTGGTAAAATGTTTGTACATGTTATTTCTCCCTCACCAATCTCGAATTAAGCTGAACTTTCGCACTGTTATTTCTTTTACCTGACAACACAAGAATCAATAAAAAAAAAACTTTAACTAATTAGTTAAACTATTAGTATAAATTACTTTGTTTGGTATCTCAAACAAGGGAATGAAATATTACTTGACTGAAGGGGTGGTATAAGCTGAACTAGTCCCATTTATATTAGGCTGCCGTCTCAGGCTTAGTGAACACCAACATGAAATAGAAACAATAGACAACTCTACAATCTTCCATGTTGAAAGAATCTACGCCAGCAGAGTGGTTACCGCGATGGCTTAAGAATCCTGAGAAAGCTCTAGCCCCCAAGTTCTAGATCATGTCGCTCCCTTTTTTAAAAAATGTATTTTATAAATGCTTTTTAGTCTAGATCAATTACAAATTTAATTACATGACTGATTCAAACTAATCGATACAACTCCGCTTTGTATAAGCTTTGTTTTTAATATTTTTTTTATTAACAAAAAGATATTTTTCATGTTTTATTTAACTTTCAGAAAACTAAAATGTCGGAGCAACACATTTTGAATGTCCTTCTTGTTGGTAGAACTGGGAACGGCAAAAGCTCCTGCGGAAAAACAATTCTCGGCAAGGATGTCTTCCACAGAGACACACAGGAAAAGGCAACAAGCCAACTTGGGGAGCTCAGTGGTAAGCCCTTCCGGGTTGTTGACGCCAGTGGGATCGGGGACACGGGGGAGGATCTCGGAACCATCAATCTGATTAACACTTTAAAGTTCGTTATGCAGTGTACACATCTTGATGAGCTTGATGGCGTCAGGGGAGTTATAGTTGTTGTCGTCAAATATGGACAAAGATTAACCCCCCAGGAAAAAAAAAAGCAATTGAAGAAATAAAGCGGACGTTTGGACAGGGCTGTTTAAAAGAAGTGGGATTGCTGCTATTGACACACGGAGACTATTTCGACTGCAATGATTTCACAGAGTGGTGTTTGAACCAAACAGGCGCTTTCAAAAATCTATATGATGAGTGTAGAGAAAGGTGCATTCTGTTCAACAATGTCACCGAAGATCCTGCAACCAAAGGGGGACAACTCAATAATTTCTGGTCAAAAGTTGAAGAGATACTAGACCCAATGTTAAAGCAAAGGCTGCTCAGCGATCACCAACATTCCATTGACCAGTATAAAAATGATATACGTTCAAATAATACACAGCTCAGCAAAATAGATATAAAATTATACCCAAAAAGCGTGCAAGAATTAATCGATGGCCATACTACCAATAATGCCATTGAATTAGAACGACACCTACGTCTGCTAACTGACAAGGTCAAGGCAATGGAGAATAACCCGAGCGCTGGCGGCAGCCAGTTAATGAACCGCTGGACAACATACGTCGATATTCTAGAGCTTCAAAAACATATAGCCGCTGCAGGTGCTTCTGACCATTTCCGAGAAGTGGACAGCTTGCAGGCCAGGGCTACAATAAATTGCTATCTCTATGAATCTAGGATGTCCCTACGATTTGTTATAGCCGTGATGTTTGGGTGTATCGTGGCAGCCATTCTTGTCTATGTCTTGTGCTTCATTGCCCTAAAAGTACAACAGAAAGGTAGAACGATTTTATTGTAATTAAATGCACTGTTTGCTATAAACCTATGTGCAATATTCGCTATTCACTATAGGCATACACCTATGTGCAATATTCGCTATTCACTATACACCTATGTGCAATATTCGCTATTCACTATAGACCTAGGTGCAATATTCGCTATTCACTATACACCTAGGTGCAATATTCGCTATTCACTATACACCTATGTGCAATATTCGCTATTCACTATACACCTTTGTGCAATATTCACTATTTACCATACACCTATGTGCACTATTTGTTATTCACTATACAATTATGTAGAGATGGGAACTAAACTAACTTTTAAAAGTTAAACTAAAACTAGTTTTCAACTAAAATAAAGTAGTTAAACTATTTGTTTATCATGAATTTCAAAATATAGTTAAACAACAGAAAAAAACTTTTCGTAACTTTTTTTTTGGGGGGGGGGGGGGCTGGGGGGGGCGGACGGGCGGGTTTGAACTAGACCTATATAGACATAATCATTTTTTTTAACATTGTAGAAATATTTATCCATAATATAATCAGTAATAAGGAATCTGTTTCTTACACAAACGTTACTGCACACTAAAATATAAAAAGATGTCTAAATAAATATGTGTGCTTGTATTTTTGCCTTGAATTAAAACCTTCAGAAAAGAATGGTACTCTTTTTTAAAAAAAAAATTAATTTATTAACTTTCTATATATAAGAAAATCTTTCTTATACCGGTAAAGTTTAAAATCTCATTAAATAACAAATTTAGATCTAGTAACCAAAGAAATAGAAACAAAATCGTTGGAGTTTTAAGAAACATTTGACCTGTATAACTATTTTATAGTGTAAAATACATGCTTGACTAACCATGCCTATGTGCTATTTTCTTGTCTGACCACTCATCATCATTGGCCTCCTTCAGTCGGAGGACGACTACGGTTCATCTCAGAGCACACTTCCTCATGTGGCTGTGGAGCCCTATTTTGGAGAGACACTCCCGTCCACAGATAGCGCAAGTTAGGGTCCCTTTGGCTTTTGCTTCGGTGGTAGAGGAGCTGACCGTTTTTTCGGATTGTGCGTTTTTCTTCCTGGGCTGAGACCCATGTACTTTCACTGTCCATAGCTTTCTTTGTCACTGTCTCTCTCCACCTGTTGCGGTCTAGAGCTATGTCTTCCAAAATGTCAGTATTGATGTTCACTGATTTGAGGTCACGTTTTATTACATCTATGTAACGGAGGTGGGGGCGACCAGTTTTTCTTGTGCCAGTCGCGAGTTGACCATAGAGGATGACTTTCGGGATGCGCTTGTCTCCATCCGGCGAACATGTCCAAGCCAGCGCAAACGGCGTTGTCTGAGGGCTGTAAAGATGCTGGGAATACCTGATCGCGCAAGGATCTCAGTATTGCACACTTTTTCTTTCCATGTGACATTCAAGATCCTACGGAGACATCTCAAATGGAATGAGTTCAGTTTTCTCTCTTGCTTTGCGTAGGTGGTCCATGATTCACTGCCATACAGCAGTGTACTCATAACGCATGCCTTGTAGACTTCCATTTTGGTCACCGTAGTTAGCTTATGGTTTTCCCAAACTCTTAGTCTGAGTCTAGCGAATGTCGAGGCAGCCTTCCCTATGCGTTTTTTCATCTCCTCTTTTAGGGACAGGTCATCTGTAATTGTGGATCCCAGATAGCAGAATTCGTTTACGTCGTCCAGCTTGTTATCGTCAATGAGGATGGAGGGTGGTGCTGTAGTAGGTGGTCCCATAACATTTGTTTTCTTCGTGCTAATAGTCAAGCCATATTCTTTACAGGCCTGAGAGAAGCGGGACATTAGTGACTAAAGTTCCTCTTGTGTGTGTGCCACTACCGCTGCGTCATCCGCGAATCTCTTACGAGGGTGGCTCTGATTTTAGTTTTGGCCCTCAGTCTGGCAATATTTAGGAGTTTGCCATCAAATCTGGAATGGAGATAGATGCCTTTGGTGGATTTGTCAAACGCGTTGTGGATTAGCAGTGAAAATAGTATTCCAAAGAGGGTTGGGGCCAGGACACATCCTTGTTTAACTCCGCTGTTTATACTGAAACTTTCAGAGCTGGCACCGTTGAATTGCACTGTGCCCATCATATTTTGGTGGAAAGATATGATTACATTTAGTAGCTTGGGTGGGCAGCCTATTAACTGTAAAATTATAAAGAGGCCATCTCTGCTAATTAGATCGAAGGCCTTTGTCAGGTCAATAAACGCAATGTATAAAGGCATCCTTTGTTCTCTGCACTTTTCCTGGAGTTGGCGGATGGAGAAAATCATGTCAATCGTGGATCTCCCTGAGCCTAAGCCGCATTGTGATTCTGGGTAGACCCGATCAGCGAGTTTTTGTAGCCTGGGAAGTATCACTCGAGCAAAGACTTTGCCTACAATACTTAAGAGGGAGATTCCCCTGTAATTGTTGCAGTCGCTTCTGTCATCTTTGTTCTTATACAGTGTAATGATTTTAGCATCCCGCAGGTCTTGTGGCACAGCACCTTCTTGCCAACATTTACAAAGCAGTTCGTGTAGAGGTTGGATTAGAGTAGTTTTGCATTGTTTTAGAAGATCTGGGGGGATACCATCGCATCCGGGTGCTTTGCGGGCAGCAATGTTGTCTATGGCTTTGTTGAGCTCTGAAAGGGTGGGTGTTTCATCTAGCTCGTTCATTGTGGGTAGTTGTATGATGGCTTTAAGGACTGAGTCAGAGACTGAGCTTGTTGTGGCGTAGAGCTCAGAGTAATGTTCCACCCATCTGTGCATTTGTTGGCACTTGTCTGTGATAATTTCCCCAGTGGTTGATTTCAGAGGTGCTGTTTTGTTTTGGGAGGGTCCGAGAGCCTTGTTGATTCCTTCGTACATCCCTCTTATGTTGCCCACTTGGGCAGCGAGCTGAATACTCTCACTGAGCTCTACCCAGTATTCATTGGCACAGATCCTTGCTGTCCTCTGTGCATTGGCTCTAGCTTATTTCAGGTTTAGCAGGTTGCGATGGGTAGGTTTTGCCTTGTAAGTAGCGAGTGCATCTCTCTTTGCTCTGATGACAGGTGCTAAAATAACTGCTTTAGAGTCGAACCAATCATTTTGCTTTGTAATTTTTCTTCCAAAGATTCCTTGGAAGTCTTTTGTATGGTGGACTTGAGGTGTTCCCATTTTTCAGTTGCTGTATTCTCAGAGATATTTTTATACTCGCGTTCAAAGATTCCGCAAACTGTATCTGGAGATCAGGTTGACACATCTTGCTTACATCCGATTGGGGTCTTCCAATCTGCTTGGTATGGTGGATTTTTTGGGGGAGGAGATTGATCTTACAACATACCAAAGAGGTGATCTGTGTCGCAGTCTGCACTGTGGTAGGACCTGGTAAGCTTGACAAATTTTAAGCACTTTTGTCTTACCATGATTAGGTCTAGTTGGTGCCAGTGTTTGGAGCGAGTGTGCCGCCAAGATACTCTGTGCTGCGGTTTAGTCTTGAAATAGGTATTAGTGACGCAGAGGGAGAATAGTGAGCAAACCTCGAGGAGCCTTTGTCCGTTTTCATTTACTTTTCCGACACCAAAACGCCCAATACAGCTGTCCCATGCAGAGTTGTCAGATCCAACGCGTGCATTGAGGTCGCCGAGGATGATAACCTGTTCCGTGGTTGGGATCTCGCTAAGAGCAGACGAAAGGTTGTCATAAAACATATCTTTGGCCTCTGGTGTGGAACTCAGAGTAGGAGCGTAGGCACATATCAAAGTCACATGTCCAATAGATGTGTTAAGGCGTAGTGATAGGAGTCTTTCTGAACCGTTGCACTTCAGCTCTACTGTGTTCAGCAGTGTGTTCTTAACTGCAAAACCAACGCCATGTTCCCTTACTTCACTTTCGGCTTTGCCTTGCCAGAAGAAGGAGTAGTCTTTTTCTTTGATTGATCCAGAGTCAGCTAAACGAGTTTCCTGAAGGGCGGCAATGTCTACTTTGAGCCTGGACAGTTCATCGTTTATTATTGCAGATTTTCTGACATCTTCTATGTCTGGTAGGTTTTCATTAAGTCCAGTTTGTAGAGTACGCACATTCCACGTGCCCAGTTTAAGAGTGGAGCTCCTCTTTTTTTTCTTCATGTCGACTGGTACATTGGCTTTGTGCCTGCTTTTCAGATTTTGTCCTATCCTCGTGTACCCAAACGAGGAAGACAGGCATGACGGGACAGCACCTTATTGGCTGGGGGCTGCCCAGCTTGAGGCGGGCGGTAGCTGTCCATTGGAATCCTAGGATCCCTCCCACCGACGAAAGTGGCCCCTGGCGCCCTGCTCTACGTCAATTGAGCATTTGAGCTTATAACCGGTGACTGCCACTTCCCGTGTTTGGCCGACGCCAAAGGCGAAGCTGGAGTGTCCTCTCCAGTTTTTTAGGGTTAGGGCTTTGAATAAGTGAGATGAAAGCCTGGGCATTGTTTATGGTCGGAACGATGTCGCCCACACAGCAGTTCCCCCCTCTCCGCGCAGCTGATGTGACCAAAGGAACGGAGTATCCAGTACAGTTTGGGATCAGTAGCGCCGCAGGATCTGCCAGGCTGTAGAACGGTGTGCCACAGTCTGCCTAAGGGTCACCAGCTCCTGATTTTTCCTCAGGGTTGTCTCCCGAAGCCTTTCCCGTGTTTGGGTATAGCCGCAGGGCAGCGGAGGTTTGGATTCAGAGTTTTCCTTCTCCTAGAGCCCCTTCTGCCCGAAGCTTACTGGTTTAGGCTCCAGTTGCTCGCCTTTGCCCCTTCTCCTGTCTGTGGTAACGGTTCCGCCAGGCTCAGTAACTGAGCCACACGTGATGGCCAGGAGTTGGACTGGTTGTCAGAGGCTATTTGAGACGCATGCCATTGGAAGCACTTTGTAGGTAATGATGGGCTTAAGACTATTACCACTTCCGCGTTAACAACCTTGCGGAACCAGTCTGACCACTAGAAATACAACTAATACTATTGCATAACCGTTAAACGCGCAAAATAAAAAAAAGAGTGGTCTTGTCATTATGAACTGCACACTAAGTACTCTATATAGGCCTACACGTGTACGTCTATCTGGCCAGGTTGTTAAAATCAGTCGGACACACCGTCTATTTATTTTCTGGGCAGGGAAGGTGTGTAACTATTTTAGTGTAATGCCAGTGTGTTATTTTCTTGTCTGACCACTCCACAATAAGCAAACACTATTGCAAAACGCGTTAGTAGAAAAAATGTAGACATTGAGTCTGCGCGGGGCGAAGCCCCGCCACCAAGCACTATTTCCGGTATTTAAAGCCAACACAATACATATTCTGAGGTATCTACATGCATTATCCTGCTATTAAACAGTTTTATTTCAAAACCTAATGTGCTATTCTTACTGAATTAGATCCTCCCGCGCCGTTCGGCGCATTGGGTGGAAAGCTACTTGTACAAAAATCTGTCACTGGCAATGTCTGAAGTCTCTTTCACCTGCTCTGAGGACCTCCATGAAAGTCAGGCGTACCTCAAGGAACAGTATTAGGTTCACTACTAATTTTAATTTACATAAAAGATTTACCAAATTGCATTAGTTAGGAACAAAAGTCGGATTATTCGCTGACGATTGCATAATTTATAGAACAATAAAAACAACACAAGATACAGAAATTTTACAAAGAGAATTAGATGAATTACAGAAATGGGAATCAAATTGGAGCATGTCTTTCCACCCAGAAAAATGTCAGTTATTAAGAGTAACAAAAAAGCTAAAACAAATTAATTCCACTTATCTTATTCATGATAAACCAGTAACACAAACTAAAAACGCAAAATACCTAGGTGTTATAATAAATGAAAAACTGTCATGGAATCCCCATATTGATGAAACTATCAAAAAATCAAACAAAGCATTAGGGTTTATTAAAAGAAATTTCTATAAATCAAATAAGAACATAAAACTAAAATGTTTTTTAACCTTGGTTAGGCCAATAATAGAGTATGCATCCTCTGTTTGGGACCCCTCAACTCATGAAAACATAAAGAAACTGGAACAGACACAAAATAGAGCAGTGAGATACATAACAAACGAATATTCACATTTGACTAGAGTAACACCATTAGCAAAATCACTAAATTTAGAAAGCCTTCAGGACAGAAGACGCAAAAGTAAAGTAGCAATTATACATAAAACACTGAACCAAAATTTATTAAAATACTCAGAAAGACACAAAGATAGAGATACACTCCTCGTCCCATTTGCTAGGACAAATGTGTACAAATACTCCTTCTTCCCTAGTGCTATTAGAGCATGGAATGAGCATGGAATGGGTTGCCTGAGCTAGCCAGGAAAACCAGTGACCTGGCAGCATTTAGGTCATGTCATCGCAACTCTTTGTATGCGTAATTTATTTTGTCGGAGAACATGTCCCGCAAACCTCATTTCTACCCTCTGTCACAAACTTACTAAGGGGTGGACTCCAAGTTCGGCATAGGATTTCCTTGATTGAGACCCGATCTCTATAACTGACTCCTAAAATCCGTCTTAGCTATCTTTGTTGAGCCACATTTAGTCTTTTTCAATTTTGGCAGAATGCACTTCATTAGTGGAGCCCAGCCACTGGTAGAAATTTGTAACCTCTCTTGGCTACGCTTTTGGAATTAGGTGACTGTAGTTTGCTTTAGATTTGCTATCGAAAAGGAAAGCTTTATCGTCAAAATCATCTGTTTAGTTTTAAACTAAAAAATCTCTAGAGTATTTTTTTAAACAAATTCAAAACCCCATTTAGCTACGCTCATAGAATTTGGTGAGAGTAGTTTTCTTTAGAATAATATTGAAAGGGGGTTTTCAACCTCAAAACCCTTTGTAGGGGGATTTTAAAATTTTCTTTATTTTTATATTGAAGAGGTATTTTTTAGCATCAAACCCCGCTAAAAGGGGGTTTAAATTCAAAACCCTCTTTGGCTACGCTAATAGCATTTTGAGTGTGTAATTTTCTTTTTTTTTTTTTTTATAGAAGAGGTATATTTTGCTTCAAACCCCGCTGAAGAGGGATTTAAACTGAAAACTCCTTTGGCTACTTTCATACAATTTTGAGTGTGTACTTTGCTTTTTTTTATATGGAAGAGGGGGGGGTATCGTAAATTTCGGAGGGTTTTTTAAAATCTACATCTTCTCTAGCTATGCTTTTAGAATTTGCGGATTGTCGTCTGCATTATTTTTTGTTTTATTTTATAGAAGAGGAGGGTTCAACTGCAAACCCCCCCTGGTAGGGGGCTTTAAACTTACAACGCCCTTGGCTGCAAGTGATGGTTTAGTATTAAAATCTCACCTAAAATAAACAAAAATCAAAGCCAAAAATCAGTTACTAAATTCCGACCCCCCCCCCCTCCTGGGGAGGATTTCATTTCGTGTGTGTGGGGGTTTGAACCCCAACCCCGTGGCTACGCCTATGATATATATATATATATATATACATATATATTTCACTTATATATATATATAAGCACTTTTCATTGTTTCATTTCGTCAAATATAAATATTGTTCTAACCTTGCCATGCACAACGCCATCCAGGCCAGTGCAGGAGGGTGCGCACTGTCAGAGACTAGATGGGAAAGAATGTTGACATAAGAAAGAGGAGAACGAAGTGCCGCCCAAGTCTAGACCTTATGAAGACGCCGTGCTCAAAGCAGACATTATTATTATTATGTGTTTGTGATGACGCTGTGCTCAAAGCAGACATTAATATTATTATTATGTGTTTGTGAAGACGCTGTGCTCAAAGCAGACACTATTATTAGTATGTGTTTGTGAGGACTTTCTTGGATTCGGTGTGTAGAGGAGCACGGTTGTCTCCCTTAAGTTATTACAATATATTATTTTTTTATGAGATAAAAAAAAAAAGTAAATGTACTTTATTTAAATACAGTGACGCCAGTGTGTGTGTGTATTTTTATTTTTAATTTAATTTTTCTTTTAATTAGGAATGTTAAAAAAAAAAAAAAAATAAAATATAATTTTTAGGCCTAATTAAAAAATCAAAGGGCTGCAATTAATTTGACCAATTACAAACAACAAAAAAATGCCCAAAGTACCAGCGAAACCCGGAGGAAGGACTTCTTGAAAACTTCGCAGGTTGCTCCAAAAACGCTGAATAGACTTGCTCTCCCCAACAGCTCCGACTCATCCTCCAATAAATTGGAGAAGTCAGAAATTATCCGTAATTTCTCTGGTGAAGTTAATCACCCTGGCTCCTCCTACCGGATCTGTTATTCCCCCCCCCCCCCAGATTCCAGTGTGTCCCCCCGTACAATCTGCCATGCTAGAGCACACCTGAGCCCCTGCACGGTATCGACAGTTTCATCACGAGGTGAGCAAGACCTTTAAAACAAAAAATTGGAAGGGGGGGGGGAAACTGGTGGGGAGATGGATGCCTAGCATGGATACAGGAGACTGTTGTAAGGAGACAGATGTTAGGAGAGAGAGAGAGAGAGAGAGAGGGGGTTGAGCAGGGCTAGCGTGTTCATGTAAGAGCCCATATTAGTAAGGTTTTCTTTAGGGTACTTCACTCAGTGCCTCGTGTACATGTAATGGTTAATCTTAATTATGTCCCTTTTTTTTTCTTTAGAAGCTCCGTAGTCTTCTAGATGACCTTTCAACTGAAATTATCGCTCTAAGTAAATAATAATAATCTGGTTCTTGTTATTAATCTGAGGGCGGTACTTTAAAGTGTTAAGGGGAGACTACAGTAAATTTTATTTCTCTTTTGCGAATCTCATTTCTGGCCACAGAATAACTATTAGTTCATAAATATACTAACAACAAATGGTAAAGCTCTTAGCTTCCGAACCGTAAGGTCTCGGGTTCAAATCTCGGCGAAGACTGGGTTTTTTAATTTCGGGAATTCTATGACGCCCTGTCTCTGCTCAACTCGTATGGATACCTAATATTACCTGGGGAAAGTAAAGATGGCTGGTAGTTGTGCTGGCCTCCTGACATCCTTGCCAACTGTGGGTCATAGAAGCAGATGACCTTTTCATCATCTGCCCTGTAGATCTCAAGGTCTGAAAGGGGTATTTTTTTCTATTTTAATAAAAACAATACTTAAATTTAAATTTTAAATGGCACAGATGTACACAATTAAATTTATTCGCATAGAATATTTACAGAAGAGGAGCAATACACTTTTGGCACCAAAAGCAATACTGCCACAGAAAGGTAATTTGTTCAAACTGACCTAGTTGTTACTTCAGATGTAAGGTCATGTTCAACGATATAGCATGTCTTATGAATACCAAACCGCATTTGTATTATATCAAGTTCCTATAAGTACATATTTAATAAAACCAAGCGAGAGATGTTTACAATACTATATATTTATCTTTTAACCTTTTTTAGAAATAATATTGAATGACATTTAATTCATGTATTCAGCAAAAATTAATTTATTAATGTTTGCAATTCCTTATATTAGCTTGAAAATTTTCAAGGGTGAAACCTGGACGCTGGGCGTGTATTTCAAAAAAGCTTTATCGGTTTTCCTAGAAATTTGACAGTTTGTGTATATCTATCTAAAAGTAAAATTAAAGTTCCCCTTTCAGACCTTGGCGTCTATAGGGCAGATGACCAACCGCCTTACTTTTCCCTAACTAATGTCAGGTACCCATTAGAGCGGGATGGACTCAGAGGCGCCCAAAGATCCCGAAATTAAAATCCCAGTCTTCACCAGGATTCGAACCCGGGACCCCTGGTTCGGAAGCCAAGCACTTTACCGCTAAGCCACCGGGCCTCCTGTATATCTATCTATCTATAGCTAATTGGCCATACAGTGAAAACTCTGGTTTGATCGTTATAATTTTTCAAAATATAATCAACTTAAAATTTAGTTTGCCTATTTTACTAGTTTGGCTATTTTGAACACGCTTTCATCGGGTATTCCCGCACTTGACTCCAATGTATATCTATCTATCTATAGCTAATTGGCCATACAGTGAAAACTCTGGTTTGATCGTTATAATTTTTCAAAATATAATCAACTTAAAATTTAGTTTGGCTATTTTACTAGTTTGGCTATTTTGAACACGCTTTCATCGGGTATTCCCGCACTTGACTCCAATGTTTCTCTGCATTCAATAAAAAGTTGAACAAATAAATAGACGATCATGAACACTTTGCGCACCAAGTTGCGCACCAACATTTGTGGAATCTTGCTTGACCGTAATAGAAGAACTGGTGCAAGCTCACTCCAAAGACTCCTTGCAATATTGAAGCCTTGAAAATGAGTAGAAAACGAAATTATAGAGCACCATCAGCTTGGAAGAAGCAATGGATGAAACAAAATCGTATCTTTTGTTTTCAAAACTTATATTAACTCACTCTATTTGGTAAAAAGTTTGTAAATGTTATTTTTCCAACAGCCAGTCTCAAATCAAGTTGAAATTTTGCACAATTACTACTTTTTCCTGACAACTCAAGAATCAAATTTAAAAAATTAACCAAATTAGTTAATTAACGATTGGTATTTAATTACTTTGTTTGATATTTCGAACAAGGAAAAGACATTGTATTTAACTGAATTGGTAGCATAAGCTGAATTAGTCCCCTTTTTATGGCCGCCGCTTTAATGTTTTAAAATTTGATTAAGATGTTTACTCATATCAGAGGCGGCCTTATCTGTGCATGGGGACTTGGGTAATGGTCATATCAGAGCCACGAATTGTTCGATGGGCTTACGGTGACAAAAAATCTTCTTTATCACCCCCCAAAAAAAAACGCACGGGACCTGGGGCGATTGCTTTACTAGCCACCCTTAAGGCCGCCTCTGCCTACATGTATACAGATATAGAATAATATAGATATGTATGAAGGATATGGTATGTCCAATGTCACTTTGATGATGCACTCAGTTGACGGAGTAAAATTATACTAACGGGGTTCCTTAGTACACACTACGTGTAGCCTAGTAAATTACGCTCAAACATTGTTGCGGACACACACACACAAAAAAAGGTCTGCTTAAAGTTAAAGTGAATCCAAGGTCCCCCGCCCTCCCACTTGCTGGTTCCGGGTGGGTACATAATTAAGAGTCGTGAAGCCATATGCTCCTCTCCTTGACTAGTTCTCCCCCCCCCCCCCCTTTTTTTTTTCGAAAACCAAAGAACGACAATCCCAACATAATGTTTCTTTGATCTCCCAGAAGACAATGCCCTACCAGCATGGAAGCGAGTGAACAAATTGCTGCCCTTAGTGATCCAAGACTGATCGATCCATGATTCTTTTAATGAACAGGTTTGTCTGCTGTCAGGCTAACCTGCGCTCGTACCTAGACAAGTCTTAGGCTCTGTACATTCCCTCTAGATTCGTGATAACATTTTAAATAACCGAAATAACCTCTGGGTCTAGATTCATGATTATTTCTTAAGTAATCACTAAATTCATGATTACATTCAAAATAACCCATAGATTTATGATTACATTTTGAATAACCAAAATAAACTTTACATACATGATTATTTAATACATAATCACCAAATTCAAGATTACATTCTAAATAGCGCTGGATTCATGATTCTTTCCTAGATGATAACTGATATGATGCATTTTCTATATTTTATAAGATAAGAAGAAATGGTTATATCTCAAATAACCATAAAATGTATGATTATTCTTAGATTACCACTAGATTCACAATAATTTCCTAAATGATCATTAGGTGCATGATTGCTACATAGAATTTGAGATTTCCGTTCATTGGTAGTTTGACTGGCCACACGAAACCCTCGTTAACTGTGTTATAACAATCATATTTTTATTATTGCCGACATACAATTATATTAGCAATGTTGTGGAAAAGAGTTATACATTTTAAATAATTATCAAACAAATTTTGAAACGATCGGAAAGTATCAATAGAATAAAAAAAAAAGGTTACAAAGACAGTTTGTGTGGAGACACAAACTCAAAATCGACCCCGAAGTGGTCCACTCAGGCAGGTAAAAAGGCAGGTTTCAATATTTTCAGAAAGAACTTCAGAATGAAATTCTATCAAAGACAAATGCAAGGAAAGAATGGAGAAAGAAGGTTGTCACAGCGGTCCATAGACCAAAGAATGATGAAAGTGAATGTGAAGTTAGATGTGAACCTGGCCTAACGAATGTCTTATGATGAATATATAATTGCTCTAATTGTTTTGTAAAGGGACAATCTCTTATTCCTCAAGAAATTTTTTTTTTCGTAAAATAAAAATAAAAATTCCTTTAGTTCAGTGTTCTATTATTCTATAGTATACTCTGCAGTTAACGCGATATTATGAAAAACTACTTATTAATTGTTGTTTTAAATTATGTCCAACTTATATGCATACTAAATAGATTTTTTCTCTTTAAAAAAAAAGTAAACATATTTTGTGTAAATGTAGTAGTTAGTATAACAGAACCTATTTAACTTAGCAGTACCAATGTAAAAAAATGATTTTTTGACCAAAAATCTAAAACCGTTTGCATAAATGTGTTAAAAATATGGTAGATTGTCATCTACCTTTACTAAGGAGCCTCCCGTGTTTGTTACTATTTATAGTAAATAGTTGTAAAAGTAGTTTTTGGGTTTCGGATTTTCACTATCTTTTCTAGCTTACGAGATCTAAACGGGACAGACGGACAGACATTGCAAACAAATTTAATAGCGTCTTTTCCCCTTTCGGAGGCCGCTAAAAATGTGGAAATAACAAATGCAGATCTAAAAACACTGACATCACAGGTATGTACGACGTGGCAACGAACTATTGGTCTAAACTGCCTACAGGATGTGACGTTGCAGGTCAGTGTTCAGGCATTCTAGAACTAATTTTTCTACGTCTGAGAAGGGGAAGCGTCACAAGTAAAAGGTTGAGAACCACTGGGTCAAAAGTTCGATGTTTCTTTTACATCCACGGCCTACTGTTAATTTAGGTTTGTACTGAGCATACAAACAACATTGTTGAAACAAACCAAATATAAAGCACGATAGAGCAAAGGTCTAAAGCAAAAGAAAATAAATTTATAAAATGCTTTTTTCCCTTAAAACTTATGAATGGAATGGCATAAATTACGTAATTAATTTTTAATATGCCTAGGCTAACAATAATAAATGTGTGCGTCTGGAAATATTTTTATTCACTGTTTTTCTTTAAGAACAACTTTCATGCATATAGCATGCTCAAAGCCATATGGTCAAATCACTTTTGTGGAGTAGTGGGGTGGGGGTGGGGTGTCTGCCTTTTCAAAAGCAGAAATAGATTTGCTGGAGTAACATCTGAGCTCGAGCCGACTTGTTAGCCACTGAGCTATCAAAGTACTTATAAAAATAAAAGCTCTTACAGTCTATTGCTAATTCAAAAATTTTAACGAACGACCTAATTCTCTAACAAATGCTTAACTCCCCTTAGTAGGCCCTAACGAATATATATTAAAAAATATTAAATAATTACAACTAATTGTCTGCAAAATTGATAATATTTGTTATTCATGTGTCGTCATCGACAAAGGATAATTGTGTAAAGTTTAAATCCGCTGGTGGAAATTTTGAGACATAACGTGTACAAGATTTCACCGAGACAGAGTTGATCAAAGTTTTAATTATAGTAGGTGCTGCCCAGTTTGCATAACAAATGCAGATCTAAAAACACTGACATCACAGGTATGTACGACGTGGCAACGAACTATTGGTCTAAACTGCCTACAGGATGTGACGTTGCAGGTCAGTGTTCAGGCATTCTAGAACTAATTTTTCTACGTCTGAGAAGGGGAAGCGTCACGAGTAAAAGGTTGAGAACCACCATAATAACTATTCCCTCCTTTTCCATGTACTCTATGACGCTTGAAAGAAATTCACAAAATATAAATACAAATCTGGAAAAAAAATTCTTTAAATTTACACAAAAACGATTTTTTTAATTTTATTTTCGCCTAAAATTGCTGAAATGTAATTGCTCTTTTAATTGTTTTGTACTTGTTATTGGATGGCCAGATTTTGTAGAATCTCCCTTTTTTTAAAAGTCAATTATAGGACCCCCGCGCTTGTAAGACATTGTCGTCTGCTAACCATGACGTCTGCTCGTGTCACTTCCAGGTGACAAGATCACCTTGCTAGAAGGGCGTCAGCGGTGTGGTCGGTAATTAAACCTTGGGGAGGTGCTCAATGCCAGGGTATGGGCTCGCCGCGCGTGACTTGGCGTCTTCCTGCGTTTCCCTAAAGAGGAGCACGTTAAACTGTTTCACTTGACTCGACAGGGAAACCTTAAATTGTATAAGAAAATAGCGATATCGTTTTTTGTTGTTGGCTGAAGAAGCGGCAAGCGGGCTGCAAGCGACCTGCACGCGCCTATAATAATTATACAGGATATGAAAGTGTGTATGCGATGCAGTGACGTCGGTATATTTAGCGTTATAAATAATGATATGACAAGTAGACTCAAGAGAGACAATCGAACGCATGTTTACACTTTTGATTGTCGTTATAGCTTTTATATAGCGCCACTTTCATGTTTATAGCATGCTCAGAGCGCTATGGTCCAATCTCATTTATGGACCAGTTTGGGGGTGGGGGTGGGGGTGGGGGGGTGTTATCTGGGAGAAGGCTTTCCGTGCTGCCTTTAGGCGCTCAGTAAATAGCATAACTCTGCTCGAGTCGGTTGTCGAGCCTCATAGGTAGCCAAGCCAAGCCAAGTTTAAGCGTTCTTACCCTCTCGACCTCGGCTTACTCCTGACATTGCAGAGAAGCATCTAACAAGGATGGCTTATGGTCGAGTGGAATGCGTGCTGACCTGTCGTTCGGTCATCTCGATGGTCCCGGGTTCATACTCTGCCCGCTTCTATTCCCTGTCTTCCAGAGGGTCGTTTGGAATAGGAAGTAGATTATCTTCAACTGTGAAGGATCATCCGAAATATGTCAAACATTTTACAAAACAAACATCCCTTAAGAACAGTGGTTCCCAAACATTTTTGTCTCGTAGACCGCTTGGGGTCTAGATAGACCACTTTGGGAATCACTGCTTTAGAACGTGTTGGTAAAGCTTTCGTGCTTTCCTATAGCGGTTCAAAGGTCAAGGGTTGTTTAGGACTTCTATACAGGTCTGGAGTTAAAGGGAAACTCCGATAGTTTTGCCAATTTTTGATATAATATGTGTTTTGATTTACAGATAATGAATATATTATTATTTTGTATTTATTTGCAATAATAACTTAGTAATTGATATTTTTCTGACGTAATTTTCCTGCGCATCCAAAACGGTTAGACTTTCACCGTGTTTCTATGTGACGTCACACATGCCTATTAATTTAATCTATTGACTTACTGTATAACGGAAAACCATACAGTAACGTTTACATTCTCGTAAAAGAAATATATTTTCGTCTAAGCAGTTAGATCTAGATCTTGTAAGCAAAGACAAAAATGCGTGTTACACACGGCAGTGTGTATCTTATCGCCTGACCACTCAACACACAACAAACACTATCGCTTGGTTGTCTTGTCATGACTGACTACACGTAGTCTCGACTAGCCTTACACTGACCAGTCAGACCTGCGATCTATTGACTTAATGGGACAGGGAGGGGCTTAGAGGAAAATGCTACTTTTTTTTCTCTCGAGTTGGTTGTCCTAATGCTTTTAAATCTATCTATATATAACTGTACCATAGCGCTTGCAAGGCCGTCACTAAGCCTAACAGCCTAACAACTACTGTAAGAATGAAGCGATACGATTGGTCAAATCTAGTGTCCCTTTCAGTATTGTTGAGGGAAGTGACGTGTGCCTAACCTAAAAACAAAAATATAAAAAAAAAAACAAAAAAACGTTATTTTGGAGATGTCAAGAATTTACTGTCTAGTTTATTGAATATAAATGTTTCTAAGCATTTAAATAAAAAATGGAATAATGTTTACTTTTACAACTTTTTATGCAGAATTTAAATATGTCAATAACTCAAATTTGAAAAAAAACATCGGAGTTTCCCTTTAAACCGTTTTAAATAACTACCTGGCCTCAATGGGAGTGAGAGTAATTGGCTTCATTATGCTGATTGTATTTTGTTATATAACATCGGCGTTAAATACAAACAAAACAAAGCTAGAAGTAGAAATTAACATTATCTCCACCATGAGCCGCTTGTGTGTTGTGTTCTCCTTTCAGACCTTGTGATCTATGGGGCAGATGATGTAATGGTCACCTGTTTCTATGGCCCGCGGTTTGGGAAAACCATAAGCTAACTACGGTGACCAAAATGGAAGTCTACAAGGCCTGCGTTATGAGTACACTGCTGTATGGCAGTGAATCATGGACCACCTACGCAAAGCAAGAGAGAAAACTGAACTCATTCCATTTGAGATGTCTCCGTAGGATCTTGAATGTCACATGGAAAGAAAAAGTGTGCAATACTGAGATCCTTGCGCGATCAGGTATTCCCAGCATCTTTACAGCCCTCAGACAACGCCGTTTGCGCTGGCTTGGACATGTTCGCCGGATGGAGGACAAGCGCATCCCGAAAGTCATCCTCTATGGTCAACTCGCGACTGGCACAAGAAAAACTGGTCGCCCCCACCTCCGTTACATAGATGTAATAAAACGTGACCTCAAATCAGTGAACATCAATACTGACAATTGGGAAGACATAGCTCTAGACCGCAACAGGTGGAGAGAGACAGTGACCAAGAAAGCTATGGACAGTGAAAGTACATGGGTCTCAGCCCAGGAAGAAAAACGCACAATCCGAAAAAACGGTCAGCTCCTCTACCACCGAAGCAAAAGCCACCTAAACCTGCGCTATCTGTGGACGGGAGTGTCTCTCCAAAATAGGGCTCCACAGCCACACGAGGAAGTGTGCTCTGAGATGAACCGTAGTCGTCCTACGACTGAAGGAGGCCAATGAGAGAGATGCATGTGGCCAGCACAACGACCAACCGCCTTTATTTTCCCTAACTAATGTTAGGTACCCACTGTAGCTGGGTGGACTCAGAGGCGCACTAAAGATCTCTAAATTTAAAATCCCAGTCTTCACCAGGATTTGAACCCTGGACATCCGGTTTGGGAGACAAGCGCTTTACCACTCAGCCACCGCTCCTCCATGAGCCGCTACTGTATTTCTTCTTTAAGTTAAGTTTACTTCAGCTTAAGGTCAAGGCTAAAGACGACTAAACCGCGGAACAATCAAGATTATTAAATATGATTGAATGTTCCGAAATGGATAATGGGGATACTGGATAACTACTACAACTTATGGATAAAAACTAGATCATATGGATACAAACTCAAACTAAAACATATGGATACAAACTAAAACATATGGATAAAACATTGTTAAAAATTAAAACATATCGATAAAACTTATTTAAAAAAAACATGAATAAATTCGATAATAATAATAATAATTATAATGAATAATAACATACATGTCTAAAGAACAAACAAAAACAAAGCTTATTTTAAGTGTAATCGTATCAATTAGTTTGGATGAGTAATGTGAATGTTCATATGGTTATCCTAAATAAAATAAATCTGTGCGATTAGAAACATTTTTACCAATGGTTTTTGTTTACCTTTTAGTTTTCTCTTTGCGCTATGATCCTATCACTTGTCTGGACTACTTATGATGGGGGGGGGGGTGGGGTGTGGTAAAGAAGGGGGTATCCTTGTGAATGTTTACAACTTAACACGATCTTATTTTGAAAGGCATTAAAAGTTCACTAAATGTTCGCAAAGGGACTAATTTAATTATACCACCACATCAAGTAAGATTTCTTTCCCTTGTTCAAGATACCAATCAAAATAATTAAATACCAATAGTTATTTAATTTTTTACTATTGATTCTTGTGTTGTCAGGCAAAACAAATAATTGTGCAACTTTCCAGCTTAATCCGAGATTGTGCGTGGGAGAAATAACGTGTACAAACTTTTTACCATATAGACAGAAAGAGTTGATATAAGCTTTGTAAAAATAACTAACATTTCATTACAATAACAACAAGAAGTTAGAAAATATAGCATAAAGTTGCGAAAATACCATAAAGTTACAAAATACCATAGAGTTACAAATAAACATACATTACAAATGAAACACAAAATTATAATGATGGATACAGTTACAATGATAGCATAAAGCTAGAAATAAGCCTAAAGTTTTAAATACACAAAGGTATACATACAATTACAATAACATAATGTCGGAATTAAGTAACGCAAAAATTACGACTCGATGCTAGCCATCTAGCAAGGAAAATGTATAATTCATAAAAATCCTCCCAAAATAAATAAAAAAAAACTAGTTTAAACCCCATCAATTGTATTTCCTTTAAGCAGTTATTAAATATAGACCTTGTAGATCGCCGATGTAACAATGCGTATTTGTGTAACTTAAATGTAATCAATCGATTTCTGTTGGTTAACATATATCACGTGATGTCGGCTCTAAAATTTCGACTTTTTATTTTCTCCCCCTTTAATGAATTTATTTATCCCAGTCAGGGTCCAATCGATAACTTGTGTAAAGTCTACGAACTTTAGACAACATTTAAAAATAGGGAAAGAGAGAGAGAGAGAGAAGGAAAGTGTGTGGGGGGGGGGAGAGAAAGAGAGGAATGGAGAAGCAACAATATTATCAAAAAGCCATTTAATGTCGAATAGGACGGTCTTGCATGCAGTGCCCGGGTCTGCCTCAAGTTTTTCTCGCTTATAAATTACGAAGCATCTGAGCGGGCTTAGCCGAGCAATCAGGTCGAAATAAAAGCTTGATTATAATTGCTGGCAAGGACCATCCTTTTGGCTTTCCCGCCCGTGCCACGGGAGATCGAGGTAATTTTCTGTAATTTTCCTCAATTTTCAGCGTCTAATGAGCCTCTCTCTCCCCCCCCCCCCCCACACACACTTTTTGTTTTCCTCCCCGGGTAATCTGTGGCGTTCGAAGCCAAAATGGTAACGAGAGAAGGAGAAGAAAAGATCCAGGGAGCCGAGGAGCGGGGGAGAAGTAGCTGGGGCGCGAGTGTGACGGTGTCTGTGTGTGCGTGTCTGAGAGAGAGATGACTTTAGAGTGAGAGAGAAAGAATCGGGGGAAAAAGGGGGGGGGGAAGAAGTGAAGATGGGGACAGAAGAGTGACGAGCCAGGGCATAGAGCCTCAAAAGGCGTGTGTCTGTGTATGTGTCGTGTGCAAATGTGTGTGTCGTGTGCAGATAAGGGTGTCGTGTGCAAATGTGCAAGTCGTGTGCAGATAAGTGTGTCGTGTGCAAATGCGCAAGTCGTGTGCAGATAAGTGTGTCGTGTGCAAATGTGTGTGTGTCGTGTGCAAATAAGTGTGTCGTGTGCAAATGTGTGGGTCATATGCAAATAAGTGTGTCTTGTGCAATCGTGTGCATCTGTGAGTGTATGTGTGTGTGTTTAGTGTGTATGTGTACATTTGTCTGGGTGTGTGTCTGAGTGTGTATAAGTGCGGGTGGGTTGTCTGAGATTGTTGGTGTGTCAGTGTGTCTCTGTGACTGTATGTGTGTTGGTGTGTCAGCTAAACTAAGTCTTTTCTAAACAGAGGGCATTATTCGTTACTTACACAGAATTTGACATGGCTCCTTCTGTCTCGGAAGACAACAAATGGCTCCTTCTGTCTCGGAAGACAACGGATGGCTCCTTCTGTCTCGGAAGACAACGGATGGCTCCTTCTGTCTCGGAAGACAATGGATGCGCCCAGGTGAGTCACTAGCTTTGGTTTCGTCTTGAGACGGGGCAGAATCTGGAGTGACTGATCAAGCCAATTCTGTTTGACACAGATCATGCATGTTTATGCATCCGTACTTGGGCTAGCTGACAGGGCAGCTTTCTTCTTCTTTCTCTTGACTGATGCAGCTTTGTTTCTTTTGCACTGGGCGAAGATCGTACCAGCACGCACAGTGTCTCCATGCTGTCCGGTCTTGGGCCATGTGACAAGAGGGACAATAAGGGTGGCTACCTTTATTTTTTTTATTAGAGTTAGTCCCCTTTATTACTTGATTTAAGTCCCTGTTAACTGTTTACAATTGCCACTCTCTCTTGAGTCTTTCAACTGACCAGTGTAGATTGAACTAAATCTCTATAATGTTTAACTAATACTTGTCTTGTTGTACTATTGCTGAATTACTCAAGAGGAGTGTGCCACTGCTGTGGGAAGAGTATTTCGATAATGAGCTAAATAGACTTTATTTAGTTGTTAGTTGTAAGTTGGTTTATGTAACAGGTATAGGTCTACTTAGTCTCTTATGCTCTCCTAAATGTTTTTTTAAAGATATCTTTTGTTTAGATACGAGACAGTAGTGTGTCATGAATGACGCCATTTCATTGTTAATGCAAGTATGTAACAGGTATAGGTCTACTTAGTCTCTTATGCTCTCCTAAATGTTTTTTTTTAAAGATATCTTTTGTTAATGCAAGTATGATATTATTGTAAACCATCTTTTTGGTTTTTCGGCATAAGACATCATTGTGCCTCTTCGATGGTGGTTCTTTAATTATACCGACCGGAAACTGTCTTGCTACTTTTGCTTTGTTTCATTATGTCATTTTCTTTTGTGAGCCTTTATCTCCATTTATATTTTCCATGATCTTTTTCTTTTGTTTGTAAATAAACTCCTTTTTGTTGTTGTTGCAACTGAAATCTCAGAAGTATTACTTGTCTGTCTCAGTTGTTTTGAACATCTAGAGGCTATAGTTATTAGCCTAGATAATATAACTGGGACCGCAAAGTACCACTGGACTAACTTGCCAGTACAGTACAGGTCACTGGTCTTATGACCTATCCTAATACTAGGTCACAGGCTATTTCCTCCCACATACTTTCGTTGTGGTTCTCAGATCTCTCTTGCAGACATCCTTGTAGGTTAGTCTTGGGCGGCATTTGGGTCTGACTCCCTCTGCAAGCTCAGCGTATAGGATGTCTTTGGGAATTCTTCCATCTGGCATGCAAGTAACATGACCGAGCCAGCGTAGTCTTCTCTGTGTAAGAAGAGCATAGATGTTGTGCACATTGGCCCGTATATATACATGTATGTATTTAAAACTAAGTTCCTACTTTATGTTTAAACAATACATACAGTATACTAAGTACTCATATTTTATTTGTCAGTGAAACAAACAAAAAAAAAAAGGCTCGAACCGAACCCCCTCACATTCTCATCATTAGCGCTACACCTTACCAGCATATCTATCCATGCAGATTACTATGATCGAAATCTTAAATTAATTCATTTTTTAAATTGTGTCCTTTGACCAGCTTCTAGCGTCCACCTTCCACCCATGAAGAAACTGTAAGCTAAAATTAGGAATTGAAAAGTGTCATTACATCCCCCCCCCCTTCTTTTCTAATCACCATGCTGTTGTTGTTCCTCCCATGCCTGAGCTCACTTCAGCGTAGCATAGATGTTTACGATAGACTCCACTCTTTTCACCTATGCAGCACAAACGGCCCTAGGAAACCGCGAAGCCTGAAAGGCTTACAAGCTTCGCGGAAACTTTGTGTCGTCGCATGAGGTATTACCCCTGAAGCGCGTTGCCGTTGGCCGCAGCGTCTGCTGACCAGCTCTGCGTTAATTTAAACTCAAACGATGTCATACCAAGCAGCTAATGCAGGAACACAAAGACTCTCGTTGGAGGAATCGGTACACTCAAACCTTATTAATGTGTATCTAGCGTGAACACATTGACCAGTTCGATCTATAAGGGGCAGCAAAGCTACGGTCAAAAGCTTCTCTAAACATTAACGATGTACAAGTTTGTTGTTTGGTAATTGATTGATAGGGGAGTAAACTCGTGCATCATTTCTTTATGTCACGTTATCATTGTTGCTTCCCTTTGTATCATGGTCCAAATTATTATCCCCCCCCCCACCCCTTTTTTTACTAGCTTAAAATAAATTTTCATTTCAGTAATCAAGTTTATCTATTTCTTTATTTTTAACCCTTTAATAAAGTGACAGATATATGAAGAAAAAAAAAAGCATGAATAGTTAGTCATGTGGTGTGTAAAAATAGATTTCCAAGAAGGAAATGACGTTGCCAACGCTATGCGTTCAATCGCCGTTTAGAGACGCGCCCATTTTCTAGGCGCTAATGGTGCTTCAGGGCTGCACGCCAATATTCGGTGCGTACGTCGTCTGGATATTTACACTGGGCGCTGTCGCGTGGCGTGCACGCGCCGGGATCATCGTCACGATGATTAGAGACACTTGTTCTTTTTTTTTTATTATTTTCTTTTAGCCACACTGGAGTCGAAGGGTACGCACTTGACGGTCGCCGGGCTCTTTGGGTGGCGCGCTTTTCGTGAGGCGTTGGTAGGGAGAGTTAAGCTACAGTCTAGCGTTAATTACAAAATATTGTATTAGATTAGTAGTCTGGGAGGACATTTCTCTCTCTCTCTCTCTCTCTCTCTTTTGGTTGTTGAACCGCGAGAGCTGATTAGCATACGAGGCGTGTCCTATTTTCGGCTCATTTTCTGTTTTGTTACCACTGCAAGAAACGTCTTTAACGAATCAACAATAGAACGCACGCGCGCACTCTCTCAAACAAACAGACGTACGGATTTTGTATCACGTGGTTAGACAATGGCTCACGAAGTGCTCAGATTAAAAACAAACTTCATTGATGCATAAGCTCATTGATATTATCAAAGAAAACGAGGTGCGGTGGCTGAGTGGTAAAGCGCTTGGCTTTTGAACCGGGTTTGAATCCTGGTGAAGACTGGGATTTTAAATTTTGGGATCTCTTAAGGGTGTTCTTGAGTCCGCCAGAATATTTCTCAGTGGACGCTGATACAGGCACTACAATGAATTTTTGTTTCCCTTTAACGAAGTTAAAAGTTATAATACCATAGGCAAAACAACGGTTATAATACCATAGGCAGTACAAAAGTTATAATACCATAGGCAAAACAACGGTTATAATACCATAGGCAGTACAAAGGCTATAATACCTTAGGCAATACTAAAGGTATTAAAAAACAGGCAATCCCAAAGGTAATACCATACGAAACACATGCCAGTACGACGTGGCAACGAGCTATTGGGCTACACTGCCCATAAGTTGTGACGTTGCAGGTCAGGGTTCATGCCTTTCCAGAATATTTCTCAGTGGACGCTGATACAGGCACTACAATGAATTTTTGTTTCTCTTTAACGAAGTTAAAAGTTATAATACCATGGGCAAAACAACGGTTATAATACCATAGGCAGTAAAAAAGTTATAATACCATAGGCAAAACAACGGTTATAATACCATAGGCAGTACAAAAGTTATAATACCATAGGCAAAACAACGGTTATAATACCATAGGCAGTACAAAGGTTATAATACCTTAGGCAATACTAAAGGTATTTAAAAACAGGCAATCCCAAAGGTAATATCATACGAAACACATGCCAGTACGACGTGGCAACGAGCTATTGGGCTACACTGCCCATAAGTTGTGACGTTGCAGGTCAGGGTTCATGCCTTTCCTATTGAATAGTCTCGCTTGTATTAATTCATTCAGTATACCATAACCATTATATAAGGATAAAGACATGTGTTTTTTTGTTCTACTATTTTAATATATCTATAACACTTATACAGTATTAATTACCAATCACCGTGAATCACACCTAGCACCTCAAGTAGTCATGATATTTATAATTTAAATTCACATTTTCGGATTAACATATTGTCAGCCTAATATTGATCAGAACATCGTCTGCTAATAATGTTTTTTGAGGTCTTTTAATTATCATGACGGTCCCCTATTCGATTTAATTTACAATACTCTCGTGTCTTTTTTTTTATCCGGACTTCCCCTCAGAGCCCTATTTGTGTATCCGCCGCTGCAAACTACTTCCTAACACCACCCCTCATGCGCCCTTGTTTTGTTCGGCCGGCATGTTTGCTCACTCGGGCAGCTAACTCGGGCTAGTTATCCTCCCCTTGTTCTCAGCAGACGATCGACGGTTGTCTTCCCCTTGTTCCCTCGCGCGATCCTCCATTCGTTTCAATTTGGTGACAGCTTAGGGCTCCTCTTGGGGCGACCCGGGGCGCCCTAGACACGCCGCACTCCATCACATTTATCTGTGCCCATTTCCCTCGCTTCATTTTCACTCTTTTGTTCCGTAAACAACTTTCTTGTCACTTTTTAACTGGCCCGTTCTCCGCGTCTTTCTCAATGTTTCTTTCCCCCGTTTTTCTCTTTCGCTGTTTTTTGTCTCTTTCTCTGACTGTTTCTCTAACACTCTTTTTATCTTTCCGTTTCTCTGTCTCTCTTTATATCTAACCCACTGTTTCTTTTTAGGCCTGTTTTTCTGATATTTTTTTTCTCTCTCTTTCTTTATTTCCTCTTTCTTTCTGCTTCTCACTTTTTCTTTCTCTCTCTCTCTCTCTCTCTTTATTTCATTCTCTCTTTTCTTTCTCTTTCTTTCTTTCTCTCTCTTTCCGTTTTTTTTTTGTCTTTCTGTTTCTCTCCCTCTTTTTCTGTCTTTCTCTCTAGATCACTCACTTTCTTTTTGCCACAAACCGCCCTTATGTGTGTTGCGGAGAGTGGTTGTGAAGGCTCTTTGTCAAGGGGTTGCAGAAGCGGAATTAGGGGGTGAGTGGGGCAGCCGCCGCAGGCCCACGCCTTAAGGGGGCCCAAGATAAAGAAATCTTTTGTCCCCTTCAGCCCATCGTTTTTAAGCCCGGCCCTGATATGACACTCGCCTTGGGCCCCGCACACAGCTAAGGCAGCCTCTGCGGCGAGACACTACATGGCCCAGTTCAGTCTTTTGCCGACAGTTAAACAGGAACATCTATGAGATATTATGCTTTCTCTCTCTCTCTCTCTCTCTTTCACTCTCTCTCTCTTCTTAAGGAAAGTAGCATTATTATTTAAAAAAAAAAACATGGTTTGTGACACTTTTACATTTTTTTTATGAGGACTCGAACCAGCAGATCTACAGTCAAACCCTATATCACTCGAGTTCCTTTTCCATGTAACGGTCACACCGGCAACAGAGTCAATGGAATTTTCTAGAACTCAAATCTAATGGTGCACTTGGCGTTTAGTGGGCAAGCTGGTTTTGTAGTGACCGCAAGTCTGATGGAACTCTGGGCAAAATGGTTCTGTAGTGATAAAGTATCCTGGTGCACTGGACAAGCTGGTTCTGAAGTGACCTAAAGTTTGCTGGTGCACTGGACAAGCTGGTTCTCTAGTGACCTAAAATCTGCTGGTGCCCTGCACAAGCCACATTTATTTTGTACACGTACTTTACTTGGTAGTTTTTAAGTGTCAGTGATTAGATTTATTGCTCGAGAAACAGAGAGACTGGGAGAAATACTGAGAGAGACAGAGAGAAAGATAGAAAAAAAGAAATACAAAGAGAGAAAAAAGCATTACATAAAGACATATAGATAGAGAGAGACTACAGAGCGAAATACAGAAAGAGACAGACATAGAAATAGAGAGAAATGCAGGGAGACAGGAAAGAGAATGAGAGAAAAAGAGAAGAGAGAGACGGTGAGTAAGAAAGATAAAGAGAGAGACATACAGAGAGAGAAAGACAAATAGAAATAGAGAGAGAGAGATAGAAAAAAAACAGAGAGACGTATAGAGATTTAGAGAGATACAGTGAGACAGAGAGAGAAAGGAAGAGAGAGAGAGAGAGAGAGAGAAACAGACAACAATAAAGGAAGAGAGAGAGAAAGAGGGAGACAGATTGACAGAGAGGAAAAGAGAGGCGGGGAAGAAGATTATTTAGA
This sequence comes from Biomphalaria sudanica, assembly GCA_036873155.1. Taxonomy (NCBI): domain Eukaryota; kingdom Metazoa; phylum Mollusca; class Gastropoda; family Planorbidae; genus Biomphalaria; species Biomphalaria sudanica. The sequence continues at coordinate 810,969 of JAZGLO010006666.1, forward strand.
AAGAAATGTCCTGACTAACACACCTCCTTATCTATCTACTTACAAGCCTTCTTTGTGCTACGTTTTTGAAACCTATCTACAAGATAGGTCAAAGGTCAAACTTTACGCTAATCTGAACCTCCTTTTGTCTTCTCCCCGCCCCCTTACCCTCTTTCCATTTCCCCAAATTCGTGTTTCAATTTTCTCTTAAATACCTATTCTGAATACCTCCCCATATGTTAGAATAACAAATCAATTTGCACGAGTCGGCGCTTAAGGGTGCTTGAGAAGGCAATTAAAACAACAAACAGGGCGCATACACACACGCGCGCACATACACACAATATCATAATAGAATTAAAAAGAGGGAAAAAAAACAACATAATTAGAATTTTTGGGGTCCTCGCCAAGCAGCAAGTGTTGCGGGGCTGCAATTACGAGGCACCAGAACGAGTTAGGACCGGCACTGATCACAGTAAGAACTTAAAAGACCCTCTTGAAAACGTTTTTTTTTCTCCCCGTAGGGCCGCGCTGAAGAGTTGAGAAGTTTGAATGAAGCTGGGGGGGGGGGGAGGGGAGGGGGTGTGAAAGAGAAAAAAAGGTTTTTAACATTTGGGTAGAATAATAACTAACGGATGGGGTAACAGGTATTGCAATGGGGCCCCCGGCTAGCTTAGACGACGATGGCCCCAAGCTCGTAAAGACGTCTCTGTGGGGATGCTAAACACGAGACGTCTGTGGCTCAGTGTTTTGTTCCGCGTTTGAATTGATGTTTGGTATTGTGTGGTAAAAAGCTTGGATTCGAGTTTTTAATGTTAATCGTACCCTACATGACACAGAATTTAGATCTACATGTTTCAGATAATACTAACATGTGTAGTTAAAAATGAATCCCTTTAAAGCCTTATATATTCTATACATGTAGTAAGTAAAGAAGCCCTTTGCTGATGAAGGTCATCTTTTTTTTGTGGCCCACGATTAACAAGAGTGTCATGTGACCAGCACAACGACCAACCGCCTTTAATTTTCCCCAACTAGTGTCAGATCCCGAATTTAAAATCCCAGTCTACACCAGGATTCGAACTTGTATAAATGTCAAAATTTCATTCCGTTTTGAGAATGTCAAGCGATGGAAAATAGTACTCAATGGGCTATGCTGCTGAAAGTAAAAATGATATATATGTCAGACGCGAATAGCTCAAATTTTTAATAAAAGTAATTACAAAAGTAATTTCTCTATTAAAAAAGTTAAGGAAGTTATTTAATATAAAACCACAAACCTATAATTTTACTGTAAATGTGTAGTTTCACACGCTTGTTTCAGGTCTTCTTTTTATAACCTCTATCGGGTTTGATCCAAACTACCCGTTTTTGTGCAGAATTTTTTTCTCTATCTCTATCAGGTACACTAAAATTCACAGCGGAATGGAAACTCTGATGGTTTTTAAAATTTGAGTTATTGACATATTTGAATTCTGCGTAAAAAGTTGTAATAGTAAACATTTTACCATTTTTTATTTAAATGCTTATTTATATTTAATAAATTAGACAGTAAATTCTTGACATCTCCAAAAAAACGGGGTGCTTTGAGATTTTGTTTTTAGGTTAGGCATACGTCACTTCCCTCAACAATACTGAAAAGGAAACAAGATTTAACCTAAAATCGTATCGCTTCATTCTTACAGGCTCTTGGGCTTAGTGACGGCCTGGTCCAGAGCTATGGCACAGTTATAAATACATGTATAGGTAGATCTAACGGCATTAGGATAACCAACTCGAGAAAGAAAGTAACATTTCCATCTAAGCCTCTCCTTTTCCCAAGAAGTAAATAGATCGTGTGTCTGACTGAACAAACTGGTCAGTGTAAGGCTAGTCGAGACTACGTGTAGTCGGTCATGACAAGACAACCAAGCGATAGTGTTTGTTGTGTGTTGAGTGGTCTGGCGAGAAAATACACACTGCCGTGGTTAGTCAAGCATGTAAATCTAATTTCAACACGCATTTTTTCTTTGCTTACAAGATCCTAGATCCAACTGCATAGACGAAAATATATTTCTTTTACGAGAATGTTAACTTTGTTGTATGGTCTCACGTTATACAGTAAGTCAATATATCAAATTAGTATGCTATTGACGTCACATAGAAACCCGGTGAATGTCTGACTGTTTTGGATGCGCGGGAAAATTACGTCAGAAAAACATCAATTACTAAGTTATTATTGCAAATTAAATAAAAAAAAGAATAATATATTCATTATCTGTTAATCAAAACACATTTCAAAAATTGTTAAAACTATCGGAGTTTCCCTTTAATGATGTCATTTTAATTTAAAATGAAAACTCAAAAATGCAAAAGATATGTAAGGAAAAGGGTGCTTCCGGCTCAATTTACTAATTCTAGTTTTAAACTAAAGAAACGAAACGAGTCCGCGCAATAACGACCATTACATTACTATATATTTCACTATTATTTCCCTTTTTTATGTTCTTCTGGTACAACCATGGGATAACGCTAAATTATTCTCTAATACTAGTTGATAGATCTATAGTCTATGACGGACAGATCTCTAGTCTATGTTGCCATAGTAATTTATATTTGATATGAAATCGGCTAAACAGGGTAATCCCATGTTCTCAAAACTTCTTTTATTTTCTGTGGAGAAAGAGAAAGACTTGAAAGGAACATTAGCTAAGTTTGACAAAGATCTAAATCCAATCAACTAGATTACTTATACACAAACTAAGGCCCGCAGGCCGCGGGTAATATCCGGCTAGTAGTCTATCATTGATAGATCTATAGTCTATAATTAATAAATCTATAGTATATAATTGACCACGCGGTGTAGTCTATATATTGATTGATTTATATTCAATATAGTGAATTAAATACATGTAGAAGTGGTGGGAGGTTTTATGAATCACATTGAAATTAAATATTCTAGTGTGTGCCCGTAACGGTCCAGACAAGTAATAGCGCAGTGACAAGGCTAAAACAGTGAGATTGCGCTAAACGAAAACAATTGTTAACAAGCAATAAAAAAAAAAATACTTTTCTAAAATTAAGCTTGTCTAAGGCAGGGGCTCTCAACCTGGAGATCGCGACCCCCTTAGGGGTCGATTGACGATTTGATATGGGTCGCCTAAGACCATCGAAAATATGGATGGTTATTGTCTATACTTCAATTGCTGTTGGTGGGGGGGGGGGGGTCGCGGCATAGTGGGGGATTGTAAAAAGGGGTTGCCGAGCTTAGAAGGTTGAGAACCGCTGGTCAAAGAGGAAAAAAACGCTAACTACTTCAATTTATCTGAAAATTAGCTCTATTTCCGCTATATAAAACAAAATTAATTTATATGTACTAAAAAATAACTATATGGTTATTATTATTATTATTTATTGATTCTTGTATTGTCATTGACCATGAATAATTATGCGAAATTTCTATTTGCATAGAAAAACAAGAAATCTCTTTTACAATCACCAACGACCACTGACGTGCTACAGGGAGTCTAGGGTTAAAGTATTTAAAATTCTTTTTGTAGCAGAAAAAAGTGTACATTTATAAAAAAAATGGTAATTAAAAAATATTAATTACCAAATCAAATATCAGTTATTAAGAGTAAATAAAAAACTAAAACAAATAAATTCCACTTATCTTATTCGTCGTAAACCGGTAACACATACTAAAAACGCAAAATACCTAGGTGTTATAATACATGAAAAACTGCCATAGAATATGCATCTTCTGTTTGGGACCCCTCAACTAAAGAAAACATTAAGGAACTGGAACAGAGCAGTGAGATTCATAACAAACGAATATTCACATTTGACTAGAGGAACACCTTTAGTAAAATCACTAAATTTAGAAAGCCTCCAGGACAGAGGACTCAAAAGTAAAGTAGCAATTATACATAAATCACTGAACCAAAATCTTCAAATACTACAACAAAATTTTAATAAAATACTCAGAAAGACACAAAGATAAAGGCACATTCCTCGTTCCATATGCTAGGACAAATTTGTACAAATGCTCCTTCTTCTCTAGTGCTATTAGAGCATGGAATGGGTTGCCTGAGCTAGCCTGGAAAACCAGTGACTTGGCAGAATTAAAGTCATTGGTTAACATGCATGACTGAACGCATGATGCGTAGGACGTAATCATCTTCTTTTTTGAAGTAACGTCTGTATCATTTAAGATAAGATAAGATAATCAACGCAAGGATTGTTCCTGTACATCACTCAGTCATTATCACGTTGTGTGTAAGTCGTGTGTCCTGCGCTATTGTATGCAGGCTGAAAGGTTCAAAGTAACTTAATTACTATGACCGCTTTTCCGAATACATTGGTAGAGGGGCCTCCATATGTTGATTAGACTGACACCGGTTTCCAGGAGTTAACTTGTAATCATGCCCAGATTGAGGCTATGCAGCATTGCAGTGCGCTCATGTGGAATTTTTTTTTCTCTCTTAAAGGATACCTCAGCTTTTTAGCTTTTGACTTCAGTTGTCGAGCTGTTTACATCCTAGGAATCCTTGGGCCTTTGCCTCTTTTCTTTGCCTCTTTTTTGGGCATTGCCTCTTTTTTGGGCATTGCCTCTTTTTTGGGCATTGCCTCTTTTTTGGGCTATTGGCCTCTTTATTGGGCTTTTTAAAAATCTTTTTATTAACAAAAAGATGCATATTTTATTAGTAAGCGTACAAATTAGCTAGTTACATTTTAAAGTACAATGATTGCAAACATGGCAATGCATATAGTTACATTTAGGTTGTCATAATATTTTAACGTTTTAAATTGCTTTGTATATGGCGTTATTTTTTTCCAATAGCATATAATGAATATTTTGGAAATTTAAGGTTCATAAAATATATATGTGATGAGAATGTCAACAATAGGTAATTAGATAGAAAAAAATCAAAGAGTGAAAGTAGAAACTTAAATGATATTAAAACATTTTAAACATTGTAGTCACATTTTTTTCCCACTTTGTCTACATTGCTTATAGTTGTTTCCTTTGTGCTTTGCTACATTACCCCAGTTCTTTATATTAATGACCATTTTTGATTTCTTCCCATGAGATTTGGAAAACCACTTCCTCATCATCAAGGTGGAAATCCTGTCTGCTAGAGTCAGTATATCGGGAGTTTCTGTTCAGAGACAATTTCTCTGTGGCTTTTTTTTTTTGGTCACAGGGGCCAATTGGAGTCGTACTGAAAGTTATTTTATATTCTATATGTATATATATATATATATATATATTTTTATATTTCCCCCCTTTTTTAATTGTTCCTCTTCCCCTCTTGAATATATTATTTCTCTGTAGACTGCACAAGCATGCGCAATATTGACAATGGTGGTGGAGAATTTTTTTTTAATAGTAAAAACTTTGACATATGTAAAAAAAATGATACTAAATACTAATTTAGTAACAATTTGATGTAGAAGCTTGTTGAGATATGAGGTTATGTTGATGCTCAATATTAGAACAACAGAAGGATAAGATCTGTTCAGACTGTAAAAGTCTGCAAGGTAGTAAGAAATGATATATTTGTATGTAGACTGCACAATACGGATAGTGGTGGTATTTTTTTTTTATATTCGTAAAGAAGTCACTATGAATGGACATAATTGTTAAAAAGTACAAATTTATACAAAGAATTGTTTGCTTAGATATCATGTGGTCATGCCTGATTCTCAATACAGGAACAACAGAAGAAAAACAGTGTTTACATAAAACGTAAAGGTCTGACCTTGTTCTTGATTTCTTGGAGTTACTCTTCTTTCCCTTTTCTTGGGTTTTCACGTGTTCGCTCCTGGTTCCTTATTGTGTTTCCGTGCCTTGACTTGCCGGCCTAATGTTCCATTTCGATATGATTCTCTGTTTTAGTCGAATGAGATCTCTCGTTTTCTCCTGCCTAACTCTCTCGTCTTTGTAGATCAAAACTTTGGTTTAAGTCTTTACAGTCACAAGGTCAAGGCGTGGCCTTCGTGATTGTGTACTGTCTTGAATTGTCTTGAATTGTCTTAACCTTTGTCAATTTCAAGGGGCGATCACTGTTTTTTTTTTTTTTTATTTGGAGTACTAGCTTTTTAAATTATATGGTTACAGGGTCTTTAAATATATACAAAAAATCATTTGGGATATATATCTATACACACGCACACACACTCGCATACACACACACACACATATATATATATATATATATATATTCCCTTTTTTTTAAGTTAATGGACAATCTTGGAATTTTTATTTAGCGCTTTATTGTTTCACTTTGCGTTCAGTAATTTTTTTAGAAATGTGATCCAACAATACTCCACTATATTGTCTATTATGGTAGACAATTTGTAGGTAGGTATTCCAAATAAGGTTTCTATATTCTGATAAAATAATTACATTGATGTCTCTTAGTTTTTTATTTATGGCTTTAGGTACTTTATTAAAGAAAATAGCAGTATTTACATTTGCACAGGTTTGACTGTTTGCGTCAATAATATCTTCTAATTTTTTTGTTGCTTCCTCAACCAGCTCACATTCACTAAATAAGTGTTTCTCTGGGTTTTGGTTTTCTTTTTTACAAATTACACAGGTATATCTGGGCCCTGTTGTAGTTGAGAGTTTTCCTTTTATTGGGGTCATCCCGAAGAGTAATCTGTAGGCCACTTCTCGTGCTTTGGGTGTTATGTATTTGTTGTGTAAATGCGTGAATGTGTCTGTCCAGTTGGTTGGTTTAACCCCTAATTCCTGACCCACTTTATTCTAACTTCTAGGTTTTCTTTCAACTTGTCTCTGAGTATAGTGTATATTGTTTTTCAGTCGTGGTGTGTTATGTTTTCATTGCTGGGTAGGTGTCTTGTGAGTGATCTGTAGAATGGATGTGTATGGTTACCAAAATGATGGGGTGTGTTGTTTTGAATGGGGAGGAGTTTGTTTAGTCTAAGTCCAAAATAATGTAATACTAAGGGGAAGTTATTGGGAGACCTTACTATTTTCCCTACAAATTTTATTCTAAGCGTTTTGATTGTTGTGTGAATGTCTTGTAAGCCTATCCCTCCTTCTTTTTTGTCTTGTATGAGTGTTGTATGTTTTATGTTTCTTATTGTGTTTTTGAAAATAAAATTTCTGATAGTGGTATTGATGTTATTTAAGAAATTAGGAGGAGGTTCTACTATATTTGCTAAGTAGATTATCTTCGGGATGACCAAGTTGTTTATTAATATAGCTCTCCCAAATATGGTTGTCGCCATATATTGAAACATTCTAATCACGTTCTTTGTGTGGGCCAGAATCTCCGCCCACTGTTCATGGCAATAGTGTGCTGGGTTGTTAGTCCACACGATGCCACATACTTTTATTTCTTTCTGTATTTTAAGGTTAAAGGGAATGTTGGGGGGGGGGGGGATTTCCCACCTACCCAGTCCCATAATTGAGGATTTATTAATGTTTATTTTGGACTCGCTCGACCTCCCAAATAATGTAAATTTCTCTATAATTTTAGCTATGTCTTTTTCTGAGGTGGGGAAAAGTGTGGTATCGTCGGCATAAGCTTTAATTTTGACTACGGGGGTTGGACCGGGGATTTTTATTCCTAAAATTTCCTTGTCTAACCTAATATTCTCTAACAGAGGTTCTAGGCAAAGGGTGTATAAAAAGGGTGATAGGGTACAACCTTGCCTAACAGATCTTCTAATAGAAATCTCGTTGCTTAGTGTTTGATTTATTATAAGTTGACTTGTAGCATCGGTGTAGACTAGCTTTATGTATGTTATCAAAGTCTTGTCTATGTCTGTCTTGTCTAGTATTTTGAATAAGTAGTCATGGTCAATTCTGTCGAAAGCTTTTTCTTGATCAATGGACATGAGGGCTGCTTTCAAGTCTTTTTCTTTACAGTAATAGAAAGTGGTTCAGTTCGTCTATATTTTTTTCCGGGTTGCTACAGTACTGGTCTTGTCCTAGTAGGTGGGGTATAAGGGGCCTAACTCTTAAAAAAATCATTTTGGTCAGCAGTTTATAGTCAGCATTTAAAAGGGAAATGGGTCTAAAGTCACTAGGTGTTGTGTTGTTTTCAGTTTTTTTTTGGTAATAGTGTGATGTATGCAAGATTAAAGTCTGTAGGCGTCTGTCCTGTTTCTAACATGTCATTGTATAGTCTTAGTAGTAGGGGTCCTATTTGGGAGAAAAAAGTTTTATAGAATTCATATGTCAAACCGTCTGGGCCAGGGGATTTGTTGTTTTGTGTTGTGTCTAAAGCAGCCCTCAGCTCCTCTAATGTAAAGGGTCTATTTGTCTTTTGTTTTCTGATGGAGGTAATGTTTTACAGTGTTTTAGAAGTATGTTTTGTGCGTCTGTATCTGTTTGTTCTTCATTATAAATGTTGACGAAATGTTTTGTAAAAATTTCTATTATTATGTCACTCTCCTGTATTTTTTTTCCATTCTTTGTCTGTTATGTTGGTTATCATTCTATTTTTTGTGTGTATTTTGTTCTAGCGCCAAGTATAATTTGTTTGGCCCTTCTGATATTTGGATGTTTTTGCATCTGATTTCGGCTCCTCTATATTTGTGTTTGTTTAACTCTTCAAGTTGTGAGTGTCGTCTTCATATTAGATGAGACTCTTTATACATGGAAACGACAAATCACCGTTTATAAATACTTTAATCTTTATTAACACTGAAAACACTTTCTTGTTCATATTCCTCCATTTTGGTTTCTTCCCACTTTTAACACGCATCCGCACCATTTCACATTTACACTAAGATGCGCACGTTTTCACATGTACACTGAGATGCGCACGTAACACCCCCCCCCTGTTTGACAAGTTTGATGTACATCGAACGTCCAAAATAAAAATCACCACATATCTTATCAGCCTATTCCAAGTTAAAAATAATCTAAATTCTCTGTAACATAGGGAACCATAATGTAATACAAACCAAAATCATACACAATGACATATTAATAATAATACAATTCTAACATTAGATTAACATATAACATTTATATTCCCCAGTTGTGACAGTAACCATCACAATACTAATTGTTATTATGAAAAATTGACACATATATATCTATACATATCTCTATGGAATCATGCAGATTTCGTTTATACCACTCCCCGCCTATAATTCAATCCAAATCTATATCTGCTCACAAATCATTGTTGTGTACACCCACAATTGAACAATTCTCTATTGAATATCTACTACACTCCGTGCCAGAATTTACCAATGTACACAATAAAATAGCTTAATTCTTAACAGAATGTCAATAGTCATGATATACTCTACACAATCTCCACAACCTTTAAGTACAGCGTGATAACGTATCTGCCACAACATTTTCTTTCCCTGGTATTGTCTTGATCTCAAATTTATAGTCCATCAGTTGTAATGCCCACCTAGCAATTCTATTATTACCACATTTATTTAAATTAATGAATGCCAACGGAGCATGATCAGTCCATAATTAAAATTTAGCCCCCATCAGATAAAAACTTAGCTTTGTTATGCACCACACTATTGCCAGCCCCTCTTTTTCAATAGTTGCATAGTTTAACTCTGCCAGGGTTAGTTTCCTGCTTACATAAAAAACAGGATGTGCAATTCCACTATACTCTTGCATCAAACAGCCCCCTATAGCTATGGATGAAGCATCCGTTGCCAAAATAAATTCTCTAGTACTATCGGGCAATTTTAATATTGGTTTTTTCAGAAAACACCCTCTTAATCTTGTCTAGCGATCTTTGACATTGTTCAGACCAAACTATAGTGTTAGATTTCCCTTTCTTTGTAAGATTTGTAAGAGGTTCAATCATTTCTGCAAAATTTGGAACAAATTTTCTATAAAAATTGCAAAGACCTAAAGACTTCTAATTTGTTTTTTTGTTTTTGGTATACTAATATCCATTATTTTTTCAACTGTTTCTTCCAGTGGTGTAATTGATTCATTTTTTATCTTGTATCCCAAAAAAGGAATTTCACTAAGTCCAATTTTTATTTTTGTTGGTTTTAATGTCAAATTGTTTTTCTTGATAATAGCAAATATCTCTCCTAGACTCTGTAAGTGTTCGTTCCAATCCTCACTAAAGATGCAGATGTCATCTAAATAACAAATTGTGTCTCTTCTGTGGCCCAGTATCTTTGCCATCATCCTGTTAAAAGTGGCTGGGGCATTTACCAAGCCAAAACTCATCACATTCCACTGATAGACGCCGAACGGTGTCTTAAATGCGGATAGTGGTTTAGCCTCTGCCTTTAGAGGTACTTGCCAGTATCCTCTAGAAAGGTCCAACGTAGTGAAAATTTTCGCTTTTTTCAATTTAGTAAACATTTCCTCCGCCTGTGGCATTGGGAATGGGTCAAATTCTGTAACTTTATTTAGTTGACGGTAATCCACACACAGTCTAATGTTGCCACATTTTTTTTTAACCAGCACAACTGGTGCAGCACATGACGAATTAGATGGCTCTATCACTCCCAATTTAAGTAGTTCATCTATTTCTTTCTGTAACGCTTCTCTATGATGCAATGGTACAGCATATTGTGGTAGTTTATTTGGAACTCTACCTGTTAATTTGATATCATGTTCTATGATATTCGTTCTTCCTGGTAAATCTGTAAAAATATTCTTAAAATCTTCTAATAATGTTGTTACTTCCTTAGTTCTGTCCGACGAGATTCCCGTCACTTCCACATCTTTCCATGTTTGACTGACATCAGTTGAAATTGTTTCTATGTGTCCCAATCTTTCCTCTGTCTCAGAGTCTACACTTACGGATGCACCTATGCCCAATGGGTCTTCTTTACTGCTTTTTTCACTTTTTTGTTGCGACCTAAATTCTTTTAGCATATCCACATGAAATATTTTCAGCCTTGAATCAATTTTAATTTCATAATCCACATCACTAATTTTCCTTGTTACCTTATAAGGACCCAACCATTTCGTGAATAGTACATTCTCCTTATCCTTTAGTAATACTAAAACATCTTGACCTACTTCTAGTTTGGTCAATTTCCTGTGTTCATTCACCCTAGACTGTGTTAGTTCATTTTTGTCAAGCACATGTTTGCTCGCTTCTTCGCAAGCCTTTATTACTTTATTTCTGGTTTCTGTCATTATATCGTAACTTTCTTTATTTCCAACATGTTCTTGTGGGAGTATTAGTTCTTTTAGAATTGCCATTGGGCCTCTTGGATTTCCTCCATAAATCATCTGAAATGGCGAAAACCCCGTGGTTTCGTTACGGCTCTCTCTGTACGCAAAAAGAATTGAGGGTAAGGCCACATCCCATTCTTTGGGATTGTCATCTGCTACTTTCGATAACGCCTTCTTTAACGTACAGTTAAAACGTTCACAAATACCGTTGCTCTGCGGGTGTTACGGGGCTGTAAACCTTTGCCGAATTCCAAACATTTTCAAAAATGTTGTCGTTAGTTGACAGTGGAACTGTGTGCCCCTATCTGACAGTACCTCTTCAGGAAATCCAAACCGTGTAAATAATGTATATAACGCTTGAACTATATCACTGGCTTCAATTCTTTTTAGTGGAATAGCTTCTGGCCATCTTGAGCACACGTCTATCACAGTTAGAATATATCGATGACCCCTATTTGATATCACCGGCATGGGTCCAATCAAATCAATCGCAATCTTACTAAATGGCCTTTCTGGTATATCTACCTTTTGTAATGGAGCTCTGATTTTTTTAGTGCCTTTCATTTGACAAACTTTGCACGACAACACATAATTTTTTATGTCTTTACTAATAGATGGCCGATAAAAGTCCCTAAATATTCTTTGTTTCGTTTTGTGAATTCCCATGTGGCCTGCATATGCTTCATCATGCCCATTCTTCAATATGACATTTCTAAATTCAGCTGGTACAACAACCTGTATAATTTTTCTTCCTTGTGACTCAATTTCTCTTACCAAAATTCCTCTTTCTATATAAAATTTTCCTCCTCTACCTCCTTTCTGGGCCAACTGACGCGTCTCTGGGTCATTTTTTTGTTCTGTAATAAACCTTTCCTTGTTGAATACTACATTATTAAGTTCTAATGTTTCTGCGTTTTCTAATAATCCTTCTTCTTTTTCGTTCTTATCTGGTAACTGAAATAATTTTTCCAGATCTCCTGCATCCAGGTCCTTACATTTGGATCGAGTTATACTCATTCCGAAACACTTCTTCCAATTTCCCATATCCTTTTCATTGCAATTCTTTATACCTGGAATATTTCCAATAATCAAATCAATATGAGCATGGTCTATTACACATGCATCCATAATTCCAGTAAAATATGGTGTATCAATTTTAATTCTAGCAACTGGTAATTGTACCGTCTTCCCATCAAACATCACACAATTCCTGGTTTTGCCGGTATAGTCTTGTTCTTCTACTAATTTCTTATTAACACCCACTATTGTACTGCCTGAATCTCGTATCGTCCTTGCTATTTTGTTTCTCACGAAGGTCTCAAAATACTCAAGGCTTCCGGCACATGTTAACATTGACAGGCTTTGATCTCTTCTATCTCTTACTCCGCCAAATCGTCCTTGTACATTTCTTTGGTATCGACCTCGGTTACTATAAAACTGACCTTGTCTACTACCAATTTGGTTCCTTCCTTGCCCTCTAAACCTATTTTGTTCATCATATCTAAATCGTCTGCCGTTGTTGATGTAGTTGTCTCGTGTATCTCTTGTTCTGTTAAATGCAACTATTTCTTCTATGTCACTGCCTCTGGATAGTTTCTTATCGGGATGTGCCACCTTATAGGCCCTTATCAGTCTTACTATGTCTTCTATGGATTTTGGTTTCCTCTCCAACAAAAATATTTTTAATTCCTCCTGACACTCATAAATTGCTTTGTCAATCATTAGAAATGTCTTTAGACCGTAAAATGTCTTTTCTATTTTAGCGGTTTCAGTCCAATTTTCAAAACTACTGGTCATTCTGTCCAGGAATGTCTGTGGGTCATCATTTGTTTCGATCGCACAGTTAACAAATTGTTCACGGTAGTACGCCTCTGTTTTTCCGTACGTTCGCAGTAATTGTTCTTTCACCACGCTATAGTTGCTCTGGTTCATGCATATCTTTGATGGAACCTCTGCTACAAATGACTTTGATAATAAGAATGACCATTTGTCTTCGGGGTATTCCAGTTCTCTCATTTCAATTTCAAATTTCTTCAAAAAAATGTCTATGTCCATTTTAGCTTCTTCAAATATCGCACCTTTATATTTTGCTAGTTTATTCCCTGTAGTGTCACTCTTTCTTTTATCACTTTCTTTTTCTTGGTTTGTTTTTAACTTTTTCTCTGCTGTCTCTTTTTCAAACGCTAATCTTTCTCTTTCAATGGCAACTAATTCATTTTTCTTTTCCCTTTCAATTGCTACTATCTCCTTATCCTTTTCTCTTTCTCTTTTGTCCTCCTTATCTAATCTCTCCTTTTCTTTTTCTCTTTCTCTTTTGTCCTCCTTATCTAATCTCTCCTTTTCTTTTTCTCTTTCCATCGCTAATCTCTCCTTTTCTTTGTCTCTTTCCATCGCTAATCTCTCCTTTTCTTTTTCTCTTTCTCTTTTGTCCTCCTTATCTAATCTCTCCTTTTCTTTGTCTCTTTCCATCGCTAATCTCTCCCTCTCCATTAACCTTTCTTGTACGTATTTTCTTAGTTCTGCCCCTTCCAGCTCCAACAACCTTCCCTCTTCCTTCAACGCTGCTACCTCAGCCTTGTCCGCCATAGTCTATTTCTAATAATATCGACTCGAATGTTCTCCTGTCTCTAGATCTAGACTTTACTATCTCTACTGTCTGTTGACAGGAGATCCACTGTGTATAGAGGGATATGTGGGTTTTACCTTTTACGTTGGGCGCCACTTGTTACGTCTTCATATTAGATGAGACTCTTTATACATGGAAACGACAAATCACCGTTTATAAATACTTTAATCTTTATTAACACTGAAAACACTTTCTTGTTCATATTCCTCCATTTTGGTTTCTTCCCACTTTTAACACGCATCCGCACCATTTCACATTTACACTAAGATGCGCACGTTTTCACATGTACACTGAGATGCGCACGTA